>CM031240.1:833267206-833346807 GCA_018340775.1 Taxus wallichiana var. yunnanensis
TACAAATGTTACCCATTTTGTAATTATCATAGAATTAATGGCCATCGTGAAAATGATTGCTTTGCTTTTGAATGAAGAATCAGGAAAATTGAGCATCAAGGATTTATTTCATTTGCTAATTTTTTTCTACATGCTCATCTCCAATTACTAAACCCCAATGGGCTTCCAAATTTGATCCCTCTATGTCTAATGATCATTATACCATAATTAATAACATTCCTTCTCTAGTAATTCAAAATCCACCTATCTAGCCTAGTGTCATACCACCTTAAGAAGTACCTACCTCATTCCCCCCTCTTATTAAGTGATCTACAGTCTTACCAATCCAAGATATGAAACCACCATCAAAAGAAGAACGATTGTTTCCCTCACCACAAGATGAATGCCCTTGCAAGCCTCCTTTAATTAAATTCATAATTCCTCTTAAATTCTATTAAGATAATTATTTTGTCAATGACTAGGACACATTTCAAACTCCTCCAACATGACATAGTCTCTTTCACATCATCGTATATATTTCCATCACTTACACACTTGGGGGCATGGAAATTTTCCCCCATCACTATTGGATATCTCTAAGTGTCTTATTATAGATTATTTCATACACTCCATGATTTATGCTTCATTTCTACCTTTCTAATCATTTTTACATCTATGGATCACATACTTTACCTTCATTAACCAATGAAAAACTCTAGTTCCATGGTTCATAATTGAATTTTGAGGGTCCCAATCTTAAATGAACCTCACATCATCTGCTAGTAGACACTAAATCACACACTTTGGGTATTTATCTAGTCCTGATCACATACTACTATTCCTATGATTCCTAAGTAAGAAAAGTACTAATTGATCCCTATGTTTGGCCATCTTTTCTTGCTTTCTGATTCTATTGTTGATCTTATACTCCTTTTAGCACAGTTAGTATTTTCATAATTTGGTATATCTTATCCTAGACACCAATGCCTAGCAGGGACACTCAAAGCACCAGGTTCCCTTATCCCCTCTGCATGCCCCTGACCTCTTTGTAATTTGTTCACATTTTTGGGTATTTTCTAGTCGTTGGGAATCTTATCTTTTTGGGTAGTTGGCCTTTTCAAGTAATAATTCTAAAATTCAAGAAAGGGAGTAATATAAATATAAAGTTACGTGATCATAAAAAGGACCAAGAACTAAGAGTTAACTATCACCACTTACGGTTGTATTCAAAGGCCATTACAAGAGCACTCAAGTATCCATCTAGCATCCACACAAAAGGGAAAGAGACCGATAATTATGCATACGAGTCATAGAGGGGAAGTTCATTCTTTCCTGCACACATCTATTTACATTTCTTACATCTAGATAATTACTCGCTATCATGTGTGACACACATATGAGATACCAAGGGCACAATTCCACACACACACAGAACTACATTGAGTCTAAAATGTAGTGCAACACTCGATCATAAGATCACTTGGTTGATAGTTGAGGAAAGTCTGACCCCTCATTTGAATTATTTAATTTTTGGGATTTGATGCGCTTTTAAGGGTATTAGAGGTCATTTATTTATTTTAGGTTACCAACGACATCTGCAAACTTGATGTGACATAGTAGCGACAAGAAGCAAAGCACAATGAAAATCTTGTGACCCTACAAATCTAGTTTTTTTATATTTTGAGCGATCAAAGGTGCCTAGAATAGGTCTATAGCACCCCAAGTGCCCCTAACCCTCCATGTCCATCATATTCCAACACCTCTCGCATTCTTTTTGGGTTTGATTACGATATTCAACACTTTAAATTTTCTAGTTTTCCAGTTCTGCACACCTTTAGGATCTTTGTGGATCAGCTAAGTCATTTTATCTCCTCACTTACACTTAGGGTTCAAAATTTAATTTCTTATTTGTTTGGCTCAAATTATGTAATTTGTTACTTATTAATTTACTACTACATTGTAATTAGATTTAGGAAATTTATAAATTCTATATTTTCTTAATCATTTGGTGAACCCCATGATTCAAACCCCTCCTTCGACTATGGCCTCACCGTATTGAATCATGGATCAATATTCTTATCCTTATTTTTCTCCAACTAAGTTTTTCGACATGGTTACTACTATTGCTAACTTCATGCAAGTTTGTAATCAACATCATCCTCATTTTATTTCACCTATGGCATATCCGACTATCAATGTAGTAATTACTTTCTGCACTCGCCCTCTTATGGCTCCACCTATTTCTATCCCACCACCTATCACTTATACAAATCCTCCTACTACTTCTAAGGGCTATGATATCATTGAGAAACTCAATAATACTCCGAGAAAATATCTCTCTACGACTTGTTGTGTAATGCACTTAACTGCCATCATACATTAGGGGTCACCCTTTATTCTATTCACATTGAAAGTGATAATTATTTGGTAGTATTCACACACCTCATTTAGTCTCTCAAAATTTACAATGTGCTATATCATTCACTGATGAGGATATATCGCCATCTACTATTGACAATCCATGTGTTCCTTTTATTATCACTACTATCATTGCCACCATTTGTATAAATCGTGTACTCATTGAAAATGTATCTGCCATTAATTTATGTGCCCATTATATTATCAAGAAAATAGTTAATGCATATAATTTAATTGTTAAGGATTCCAATCTTATTCATGGACATGATTCAACTACTTGCATGTTCTTTGGCACTATCACTTTACCTATACAACTTGGACCTAATATTGTCCATACAATATTATTCGTTATTGATACCTCGTTTCGGTTTAATATTTTGCTAGATAGACCTTAGATTCATAATGCATGTAGCTCCATCCATTGTTCATTAATGCATTAAATTCCTACATGATGGCGTGTGAACATTCTATTTTGGTGGAAAATAATCCATTAAAATTATATCACATATACCATGTTATTGCTATGTCTATTCCTCTATCACAACCTATTCCATATATCAATATTGACACATGATATTGACCAGTTTAGTGATACACCACCTTCTTTCACTACCCCGAGAACTCGTCTATTTATACTCATACCATTGATATCATTTTTCCTACTATTTCTGCTCCAGTTAGTACTAATGCTCCCATCGAGTCTACTCTTGCTCCTATACCTAGCACACATCCTACCAACATCCTTGATAATCCTATCTAGCATGATAACGTAAGAACAAATGATTCGATGATGAGGTAGATACAATTGAGCTCACTGATGAAAAATTGGGAAATCTTAATTTCAATCCTACTGAGGTAGATGATTCATATTTCAATGATACTTTAATTGTTGTTGGACCGGGTGAATATCATTTCAAGTAACCCCTACTTCTACTAATGCTATGGTAATTTATTGAGGTTCTATCTATACTCTGGACATTGTTTCACCCTCTTCACCATCTCAGGGAAAATATGTACCTACACTTCCTCCCTTCACATCCATACTTTTCATGAATAAATCTTATTGGCATAATAGTCCATTTGATTAGAATTGCTCTGAAAATATTTTCACACATGATGGGCTGATTCAAATTGGTTTCAAATTTGATGATCTCTTACTACCGCCTCATTTACCCCATCTCTATCATGGATATGTTAGAATTATGGCTTCTTATGGTCTTCGTATATTCCATCTCATTGTCTTTATTGCATGTTCTCCTCACACTTCTCTATTAACACTTGGAAAGTCTTGGCTTGACTATATTGGGGTAATTTGGACCTCAATCATACTAATATTACGTTTCATATGCCATTCATCCATGTTTTTATCTTCACCGATTCATTTTCTAGATATTAAGAGATACTCACTCATTGGTATGAAAATGGATGTCCACCAATTCCTTTCACTAATGAAGAATACACAATGGGCATGTATACTCTACGCCTCAATGGATCTTTATTTGATCAACCTAGTACTATTGTTTACCAAGTCTCGAATATATCACCTTTCAGTTTTGACCATGACAACTTTGTTGATCTTCTTGATGGAATTACTTGATCATGATACTCATCATACACTTTGGGGGAATCACACTTCTTCTCCCCCTTTTAACACCATCAAATGTCTTACATATCTACTTGTACACCCTACACTTCACATATAGTCCTTCATGCACTTCATACATATATTGATACATTCGTATCATCATCACCCGATGACACACTCTCGTGCTTCAGTCCATACATGAATGTTGAGGGAATCTTATACACATGAACCTCACACACTAGAATACACTACATGTTATATAATACACATTACACTCTACACACTACACATTTCATGCATTCATCTCTTTCTACACAACATCTACTCTACACATTCATGAAATATCATTCTCACGTCTACTTATACATGTTGTAGTCATTATCCTATGATACACTCTAGTCCTATGGTCCATACTCAACTAATGAGGGTATACATCTGAAATTTACCTCACCGCACTCATGCATTCATTCACTCACTTTCTATTCTCTACGCTTTATCGATTACACCTTTTTAGCATACATAATTCAAACCATTTTCCGATGGCGCACTCTTGCGCTATGGTTCATTATTAATTGATGAGGGGTATTTTATAAATGAAACTCATCTCATACGCACCCATTCACATTCAATCGGGGTCATGCAGCTCTATCACACTCATAATGCATTCCATTCCATCTCATCGACAACATACGCATATCTTGGTCATATTTACTCTTCTTACTTATACTCACATGATACATTTTTCTCACTATGTTATCTAGATACACAATATGTCGATATATTTTCCATACATACATGAACATCCACTTTTTTCTAGTTGTGATCTCATATTCTACATATCGATACATGCAACTTGGATGTTTGGCAGTACCTCTTACTAGTCCCACAACCACCCGTGGGGGCACCCACATTCATACACTATAGGTGCTACTGTTTCATTTTTCATAGATCACTACTTTATCAGATTATGCATGATTTGAAATAATTTATATCTTTCTAACATGCTAATGGGTGATTCATGTGCAACATTTTTTTATAGGTCCACTTGATTCCATGGTTGTTTAATTACTTTTCTTGTCATTTCTTGATCTTGTTTTGTTGGCATGATGTCCTAATAGGTGTTGTAATTGATACAAAAAAAAATTAATGAAAATTTTAAGGTTGTATGATGATGTAATGATTTTTCATATGATGTTAACGTACTAGTTTAGATGTTTATCGATTCTTACTGAGTGGGATTTTATGATGCATGCTTTCTCTAGCAAGACCATACAGGTGCTTAGGAGGTGTTTCTTGGCAGTGTGAGCTTATTGGTTTCTTTTTAAGAATTTTGGAATGATTAATACCATGATTTTATGGTTATTAAGTACTCAAAATAGTGGCAAAGTGTAGGTACAAGTGGTTCACCATGTTAAAGGCACTCATTGGGAGCATGTATGACAACTTGGAGTTGTGAAAGAGTGTATTGGAGCCATTTGAGATCATGGATGCATTATATAAGGTGTATCATGGAATATGAGGTATGTTTGGGTCATTTTTAGAGGTTTCATGCTATTTATTACTTTATTTCAGTTGGCCTAGTTGTTATTATGAGGATCTAACATGCAAACATAGGTAAGTCTTAGTGACTGGAGAGATTGAACTATGGAATTGATATTATGATGATTAGAGATGTTATAGGGATTAGTAATAGTGATTTAAGCAAAATTTTAGGTTCCCATGATGTGTATTTTGTCGATATGATTGATTATGTGAGATAGGGTCAAGAACATGTGAAAATCAAGCTTGAATTTGAACTTTTGATGCTCATTGTGAATAGTGTGATTTGTATGGGACCTTGTGGATTTTAGGGATGATTATAAGGTGAGTTTATAAGGTTTCAAAAAAATAATGAGGTTATTTTATCATCACTTTTTATGAATGAATGTTAAGAAGGTAAAGAGGTCTAAAACCCTAGTTAGGAGTAGTTGACAAAAAGTGAAGTGTTGTGACCCAGTTTTGATTGATTCATAAAAATTGATGATTGGATGTTATAGAGAAATCCTCAGGATTTCCAAAAATGTATGGTTGAGGTCATGGTGATATGTGGGCCCCACCTAAAAATATAAGTTTATGAAGAAGAAGGTTTTAGGACAAGATGGTCCAAAGGAGTAGCATGAAAAATTTATGGTGAATGATGATTGGGAGTTGTTATTGATTTACATGAATGTTTCAAGATATTTTCATGCATTTTCATGATGTTTTGAGGTCCAAACAGGTTGACTGGTCAAAGGACAGTTTGTGGTCTCAAATAGCATGGTCCAGTAAAATGGTCATAACTTGAGCTATAGGTGGAATTTTGAGATGATTAAAGTTTTTTTGGAAATTATATTATGAGATATTTATAGTGATATATGTCTTGCCTCATTATGAGTTCATTTGATAGGGTTCATAGGTCATTCTTTGAGCAATAATATTTTTAGTAGTTTAAGACAATATATGTTTTGTTTCAATTGTGATGTTTTTTGAAAGCATGAGATGGATTAGGTGATGCTTACTAACACCTAGAATATGAAGAAGGATGAATTTTACATCTAATTAATCCATTTTGAAGTCTTGAATGTATGAAGAAATGATTTTATGAGATAACCTTTGGAAATAACTTCTTTGTGAGTTTATATGGTGAAGACAAAAGTAGTTGCGGTTTAAAGTGAATGATGTTTCATGAATTATAACTTTATCAGAAGTGTTTTAAAGGTTCTACCATTTATTTTTAGTGTTCTTAGTCATGTTTTGGTTGAGTAAAAGTAATTTTTGATCAGATGAAGTTTCTAGGGTGCTAAAGGGTGAAGGAAACAACAATTTTGAGAATTGTAAAGGAATGGGCCCGATAAAAAAATTTGATTGTTTGATATTAATTGTGACCATTTATGAATGTTGTATGATATTTTAATCATATGTAAATGGTTTTACGACAAGAATTCCATATATATTTGCGTCATTGAATCTTCAATCGAGTAATCAATTATATTCATAGTAATTGAATATGTATTAATAGTAATATGACCATCCCATAACGAGATGTACTAATGTTTTGGACCTCTATTTTGAAACATTTATAGATATATGTTTAAATAAATATTGAGCATGGATAAGTAATGCTCAGCTTTTCCTTTTGCCTACACAATTACGTACATGAAGACATATTAAACTAATTAGAAATTTCACATGAGTTGCCACATTTACATAGCATAGGGCATGACCGGATTTGACCACATAGAGATATATTCATATGACTGAAGTGGGGATTGACAAGGAGAATTACTTCATTCATGTTGTAGTAACTAACATTCCCAATCCTTTTTATTTAAACATTGTCGACTCGATGACCTTTCTCATTCCATCCATTTTTGTGAGAGGTGGGGCATTCCATCCATGTTCAAATTTCGACTCATTTTATCCCTATAATTATGTAGGTGTGGGGCCTTCACTAAGCCACTTACGTACATATGTATGTGTCATACTCGTGAATGAATCCAATTATGGTGGTAGACATTAAACTAAAGTTTCTTAGTTTATTTTTAACTTGTATGTTAATTATTGGTTATTATAACAAGGAATTTTTCCGATTCACATAAATTTATTTTACACCCCGTTTTGTCATCTAATTCCAATCCCACAATTTCTCTTTGAATTGATTTTGGCACATCTCTATCAATTTTATTGTAGTGAGAGACGTGGAATGGAAATGTTAACGCTCATATTTTTATGAAAACATAAAGTCATTTTGAACACTATCATATCGTGTGCCAAAGCTCCATTTAGATTAGAAATCGTTGATAATTTGGTGAATCAGAATGTACTTGTGGATGGGGACCATGACAGTTACAACAAAATATTGAGCAATTGTCACACCATGTTGTGGTAGTTGGATGGTTGAGTGTCACATCATTCCACCCTTCCATGAGATTCACATAATTTCCTTTCCTTATTTGCAACCCTCACACTTCTTCACACTCTTAACCCCTTCTTATTCACCCTTCTTACCCTCACCTTCCCCTTCCATTATTTATCTACCTCTAATTTGACTCCTTTAATGAGACCCCCTTCTCGCGTTTATATCGTACATTTCACGTATGATTGCTAGTTTTTTAATTTTTCTTCTTAAGGGAACTTTGTATGATGGAAGAAAAGTGGCAGTAAAGATAATGGTGGCGGTGAAGAGAGTAAAAGGATTGGTGGAAGAAGTTAGCTGTTTTAACAAGAAAACACCATCCAAAAATCGTGAAGCTCGTGGGATATTGTTTTAAAGATGATTTGATGTTGGTGTTTGAATATATGGCCGGAGGAAATCTGCATGATTTACTTCTAGGTAAGCATCCTCCCCTGTTCTATGGTTGTTTTTAGGTAAATGGAATTTTTAACTCAAATGTAAAGGTAATATCTGATAAGTTTGAAACAACAGGAGGAGAAAATAAACAAATTATTGATTGGAATGAAAGAATTAAAATTATATGTGACATAATAGAGGGTCTCGTTTACCTTCATGAGGGCGAGGATGGATGTGTGGTGCACAGAGACATTAAACCCAGAAACATTCTTCTTGATGAAAATTTTAATGCTAAGATTTCAGATTTCGGAATTTCTTATATACTCACTGATGACACCCAATATACTCATGAAGAGACGTGGACAGAGAGTGGAGTGCCTCCACGCGAGTATGCCCAAGACGAGACCCATATAACAACGGATTTTTTGAACATGGTAAGATCATTAAGAATAAGGATGAAATTAGTTCATGTATGTAATGTCGTTTTCTCGAGAACAAACTTTATAAGGATGAAATTAGTTGCAAAGATGAAATGAGTTTTTCTTGAACCGTGTTTAGCTCTATAGGGGATACATAGATCCCAATGATCCATAGGGATCCAAATAAACGCTACGTCATCAAAGCGACCTTGAGTTTCGGACTAAGAAATTGAGTATAGTAAAAATAAGTCTCTAGAGTTACATAATCACCCCTCGTGTAAAGAGGAATTTGTGTAACCACCTCGATGGTTGCGTAACTAACCCCTGTGTAGAACAAAGGTTACATAACCGTCCCTATGTAGAAAGATGATTATATAACGCCGGTCTCGCAAACACTAGCGGTCATGTCACTTATGGATGAAAGATAAATAATGAAGCCACAAACCGATGTAAAATTCAAGCGTCTCTTTCGTGTCTATTCCTTGGAAGATGTTTCCCATTCTCTAGTGCATGGGAGAACATGGGAAGGAAGGATATTAAGGAGGATCGTAGGAAATAATTGATTATCAAAGGAAATCGAGTTGGATGCATGCAAGAAGTGAGAAAGAAACCATTGGATCGGAGTTTGTTTTGTAAAAGAAAGGTGTAGAAATAGAGAAGACAAGTATAGAAATGGAGTGGTTACATTGTTTTAATTCCTTTTCTCTTGTTTTAATTAGTATTCATTCACAATTGGCCAATAAAATTTGGGAAGAAAGAGAAATTTCACTTCGAACATTTTTCCTCAACATGGGGGTTTTCAGGATAAATTTTGGTGTTGAATTATTATTTCCTTTGCTGCAAAATTAGTTCTAAGTTCAGTTTTACTCACAAATAATTCAAATTTGTCATTTTCAAAATTGAAAGTAGAACAATAATAAGTTTTGGTTTTGTAAGCTTCCAAAGTTTGAGGTTTACAGATCATTTCGGTATCAAATCTGATAATAAGTATCCAGGATTGTGTTATTCATTCTTGTGATTTGTATGACTGTGACAAGGTCTAAAGGTGAAGAATTTTTACCTTTCAGTCTAGACATATTTACGAAGAAGTGGAAACAAAGAATTTGAGATCAAATGGAGGAATAGAACTTAATCCATAGAATTGAGATGCTAGAGACCATGATGGATAGGATGTATAAACACCAACATGAAATTTCATATCTACAAAAACTACTTTAACCAATCAAGATAACATAGAATCCATGGTTCGAGATTTGGCCAAAAATTCAGCACGTAAACGAGCCATGATGAGGAAGATATGGAAGAGTGTGAAGAAAAAACTCCAGTTGTAAAAGAGAAGGTAAAATATGATCATGCTCCTTTTAAAGTTGAAACTACGGTTGAAATTAAGAGCTTTGAAGGACAATTAGATGAAGATTTATTAGATAAATGGTTAAAGCGGAAGTTTGCTTTAGTGTGCATAATTTCATGGAGTTACAAAGGATTACCTTTGCACGTATCAAAATGGAAGGTTATGCTATGTTTTGGTTGGAAACCCATCTAACCACTTGTGAGAAGAAGAAACGTCCTATTATCGGTATATGGGAGGATTTTAAAGAATTTCTTAGAGCTAAATTTTATCCTATTGGCCATAAGACTGACCAAATGATTAAATGGTAGTATTTTAGACAAGGCAAGTGGTCAAAGTGTGCATGATTATACTATGGAGTTTTGGAAATAAGCCATGTTGCTTTATATGTAATTGGAGGATGAGGATATTTTAACCAAGTATTTAGGATGAATTCACACTCACTTTTGGAGGAAGGTCATCTCCATGAAGCCCAAGGATCTCAATGAAGCTTGCGTGTAAGCATATTATATAGATGGTGAAAGGAAGTAAGGAGAGGCAGAGTGAAATAAAAAATAGTAAACAAATCAGCCGAAGAAAGAGCAGGGACAAACAAGTAACAAAGGTAAATAGAAAGGGAAAGTTAAACAAACTACCACTACTTTGAATGATTGTAAAGATCCTAAGAGTTTATGTAATAATTGTGATACCAATGGTAATATTGACGCTACATGTTGGAAGTTACATCCAAATAACTGACCAAGGATTCAAAGAAATCAATGACAGGTTGTAAAGATAGAAGGGGAAGTGGAAATAAAGGATGATTCTGATGTAGATGAGAGGCTTGGATGCACGACCACCAACATGAACAACCAAGAGGAGGAAGAAGAGATGAGTAAGCTATTCCAGATCAAAATCCAAATCAAGAGAACTAAGGTAAATGCTTTGGGTTGATATTGGTTCTCACTCTAACTTGATTTTTGATGCAATTGTAAATAAGATTGGTCTTGAAACTTACGAGCATCCACATCCATATCCTTTGGGATGGGTGAAGAAGGGTGTAGAGATTTAGGTAACAAGAAGATGTAGGTTCAAGTTTGGGATAAATTCTCAGTATATAGATGTATTGGAAGTTGATGTAATTCCACTTGATGCATTTGATGTTGTTTTCGAGAGTCCTTACTTGTATATCAGGGATTTTATATTCATGAGAAGGGAGAACTAATACAGATGGGTCAAGGATGGAATCATTTATATTATTCGGGCACACTAGCGTAAGACAAAAATTTATATGGTAAGTGCTAACCAAGAAAAATACTTATTCAAGAAAATCATAATCAATTTTTTTACTTTTATTAAAGGATAAACAAGATGGGGTGGAAATTTCATATGTTTTTAACCAAGGGATGAAGGATTTGGATAACATTATTCAAGTATTTTCAAGAAGTATTTCAGACTCCCAGTGGGTTACCACTAAAATGGGAGGTAGAGTATGAGAGATTGTTCTTTAGAGTCTCTCTACCAAACATCAGGTTGTATAAACAATCCTTACTGGAGAGTACAAAGGTAAAGAAACAACTCCAGGATCTATTGACCGAGGGTAATAAGCCCAAGAACCTCGCCATGTGGTTCACCTATTATGATGGTGCCGAAGAAGTATGGTTCTTGGAGGATTTGCATCAACTACCAAGCCTTGAATAAGATCACCATAAAGAACAGATATCCACTCCCACGCATAGATGACCTTTTAGACCAACTTCAACATGCAATTTTTTTCACAAAGTTGGATCTCAAGTCGGGTTATCACCAGGTCAAGATGAAGGAGGAGGATATATGGAAGATTGCCTTCAAAACAAAACAAGGTTTGTATGAGTGGTTAGTACTTCCATTTGGTTTTGTAATGCCCCAAATTTTGGGCACAAAAATCAATCTTTAATACCTAAAATCCGGTCTAATTATTTTTGAAATGCATTTAATTAATTCTAGCTTATTCACATTAACATTGCAGAGATAATGTACACCCTTAGTCCATAATAAATTTACTTATTTATTACCGAGAAAATATTTAATTTCCTCTTTTAAATTTTTTTTTTTATTTCACATCGCTCATGTTATCATATATATTTATTTTTCAAAGATAAGAAAGACACTTTATTTTAAAACTTTTCCCCACAAATCTAAAATTACATTACTAAAGTTTATGCCCCACCATGACCCTTAGAATTATTTTCTAGTAACCCCTTTTGATTTTAATATACCCACCACATTCATTTAATTCACTCATACCCATTTAAAATGTCTATGCCCACCCATGTTATGTTATACGGTTTAATATGGACCCTTAGATTCTTTCATCGTCATTCCTAGATCTTAGGGATTCTCCTACATCCGTAATCCTCATCTTTATGATTTCCTTTTAACTTTTATTTTTCTTTTGTGGCCTCCATTTTGCACAAGTTTGCAGGGATGAAGAAGGAGCAAGAGGAAGATCCATGGAGGAGATTTCCATTTCACTTTTCCCAAATTTGCATTGAAGGAGAAAATTTCCTTCTACCATTTCAGATGTATTTTTATTATTATTATTTTATTCCCTCTTATTCTACCTAGGGTTTCAAGATCTTATATAAATACGGATTGTAACAAAAAAAAGAAAAGTGATTTGGAATAAACTACACACACACACACACACACACACATACACATACAGATACAGACACACACACACACACACACACACACACACACACACACACACACACACACACACACACACACACACACACACACACACACACACACACACACAAGTTGTTCCAATATTTATGAAAATATTAATAGAATGAAATACTTCAGTTGGAAAATATTGTAGAAATAATGGAGGAAAATACAATAAGAGTTAAATTTAATGAAAAATTCTTTATTATTTTCCCTTAAGAAGAGCATTAATACAATAAGAAAATGTTACAATCATTCTAAAAGAAAGAGATGGGCTAAATCCTTGAACTTTTGAACACAAAGGTGTAAAGATTTATTTAAGAGGGGGTGTTTAAATACAACATTATTGATTCTTTAATACAATCTAAAAACTCCAATTTCTCTTAAATTTTAATGCTAAGGTAAGATTTAAAATGCCACAACATTTATGCCTTCCTTTATTTCACATCCCTTACAAAATGGAACATTATTTGATAAATAAATTTGAATACTAAGTGAGACTTGTTTGTTTAAGATTTGCAATTATTTTCTTATGAAAATGCCAATACAAAAAAATCAGTTTTCTTTATCTTCCATCCCTCGCAAAAATTTGGAGATAATTTGATAATCCCTAAACTAACAAGTAAGATCTCTATTCTCTCAAAACAATCAAGACGTTTAAAACAAACAACCATTACATTGTATTAAACTTGAACCCATTTTTTTCCAAATCTCTGTTTTAAAAAGAAAATAAAATACAACTTTCCATATGTAACCAAAACCTTTTAATAAGCCTTTAAAAGAATAAAAGCATACTCCTTTATTTTCATTAAACAAGGTTGACATCTAAACACAAAGGAAAGAATAGAAATTTAATTAAACATGAAAGGATCAAGAATTCACTACAACAACATTCCTTTTTAAAATACACATACATTTCAACATTTTTCTATACAAGGATTCAAATACAAGAGCATTTAGGGCATGAGTTTATCGGAAGACGAGGAATCACCTTTGAAAGTTTACAAGATGTTACAATACAAGGCCTACACATAACTTTCATTTTTCAATGTTTGAAACCAATCACATAAGCTAGAATAAAAGATTATTTTTTCATGCAAGTATCAAGATTATAATACAACAAGTTATCTTCTCAAAGGGAGGATCCATCCTTCAATACAACCATAAAAACTTCATAAAAAGGTAGGGAAAAATTTACAAATGATGCACATTTTCTTAGCAACCATTCTTTTCAAGGAGGTGAGAGTTTATCACAAACTTCCCAACTAAATTTTGTAACTTTTTCCAAAAACAAGAATGGGAAGATCCTTTAAATATGAAACCATCAAGTTTTAATGCAACAACATTCCTCTTCCAAGGAAGAATTTTAAGAATTCAATCTACCCAATGAATCCATCCAAGCATCTTACTAAGGAAGGAGAGGACACAACACTTACAACACTTGTTTGCTCAAGATACAATCACATCCCAAGATGGGAGACTTCAAGAAGAGTTTTCTTTACAAAAACTAAGTGGAAAATCCTCCCCTAAACTTGGGGAATGATGCGCTATTTTTAGCAAGAACTTAAAAAGTTCATAATTTGTGTCAAGGGTGTCTGTTTGAGTCCTTTTTTTAAACCACATGTCTCAATGAGATGAACAGATCGGTCCAACTGCGCTTTGGGTTGGAGCACGTTTTAGCACATTTTCGAGCTTGAAATATGCCATATGAAGGAGAAGAATTAGGATCTAAGTTGTAATTTAGTTTTTTTCCTATTTTAGGGCATTAATAAATTTTAGTCTCTTGAATGCATAGTAGGTTAGAAAGTTGGAAATTCCTCTAATTTAGGCATGTAGAAGATGCGTGGAAATTTTTGTTCCCATACGAATAAGCATGCAAACTTACTAAGAATAACAAGTTCTAGTAAATCTGCTAAAAATAGTAAATTTCGCTACCTAGAGTAGATTTAGTCAAAGTTAGTTAAATTTTGCTTGGAAAATCGAGTTGGGAGTTGTTTTCCTATTTATGAAGCATTGTAATTCATGATTCAATAAATAAGAAGAATATTTATTTTCTTTGAGTTCAAGATATTTATAGTGTATTTAGTTTGTGTTAAAGTTGGCTACATTAGGGAAAAACATATCAATGCCCTCAATTTTCTCCATTAATCATCAAGTTAAAATCTGCATATTTTCCACTCCATAAGGTCATCAAAGCACAAGAAGATAGAGCCCGGTTTCCTCCCAACCTATTGGCATCATTACATGCCATCTCCAATACATGGAGGACATGCTAGCCTCCCTCCAAGCCCATGGGAGAGAGAGCATACATGCCTCAGTTTTGCACAAGTGAAAAGGGAAGGGAAAACACACATACAAGCACAATTTCACACATACACTAAAACAACAATCAAACAACACACGAGGGAGAAGCTCCATGCTTTCCCCCAAAATGGGGAAGAGTGTTAAGAAATCCCATATGTAGCCAAGTGGTGAATCCAACCATAGGAAACACAATGTAATCTCCATGCACCCTCCTTATCTCTCTAAACACAATATCCCTCCTTATCTCTCCAACCCATGCACCAAGCCTCCTCCTTGGAAGGATTTTCAAACCATGAAGATTTCCTTGCCAAGGATGGGGAAAGAATTTCAAACCATATGAAAAATTTTCCCCACATCAAACCATATGAGGGGAGGAATAAAGAAAACCATCATGGCTTTCCCATCAAGCCATGTGGTGAGAAGGGTATTCCTCCCTCTTCCCCAACACTCCAAAATCCATCACAAGCATGATGGATGGAGAGAAAAAAACAACAAAGATTCACAACATACCCAAAATCCAACATACAACAACAATACAAAAAAACACCATTTTCATTTCCTAAACATAATATTTTTCCATAAGAAAAAACATAGTAGAAGAAAAAGGAGGCCTACCTCAAACAAGCTCTCCAAAATCTCTAAGAAATCCACAATCCAAAGCTCCAAGCTCCACAAACACACCCAAAATCTCCAACACCAAAATGCAAGAATGACCCAAGAGTCCCCAACCCCTCTCCATGAGGGAATATTAAAAGAAAACCAATAAAAAATTCCCCCAAATGAGAGGGTGACATGTGTCACCCTTATCTTCTCCCCACACAAAGATTCCAAAAACAAAAAAAAAAAGAATAAAACAACACTCATTTTGGAGGTAAACTCCAAATTACCCAAAATGTGATTAAAATCAAAATTCCACAACTTTTAATACACACAAACCAACTCACTTACAAGAAAGTGATGTGTGAGGGGTCAAATGGGAGGAAAATCCCATTTTTTCTTGGAAAGAGACCCCCTACCCATAGATAGGGTCCAAGGGGTCCTTTTCCATGATAGGGAAGTTCCTAACATGAAAAGTGATCACCAAAATTGCCACTTTTAACCCAAATACGAGTTTGGGCTAAATGAAACAAGAACTGAGGTGGTGGGGCCAACCCAAGTGGCACTTAGGTGGTCCCATTACTCTAAAAACCCACTTAATTAACATTAAACACAAATTAGCACAAGTAAGGGCCACAAGGTCCCTAAACTAGCTCAATACAACTAAATAAATTACAAATAATAAAATTTTACAAGTAGGGTCACCCATGGTGCCCAAATACAACATGTAAAAATCAATTAAGGCTTCACACAACAAACATGGCTAGGACTCGGCCCAATCGACCGCTTGTGTAAACCCGAAGTGTAGCCCTGAAACCCATGTTCTCATGTGCCCTATAATCTGCACACTCATTACAAACATTAAACATATCTGCCCAATAAAATATATAGTTTAAAAATCTAAATAAATCATACACAGATAAATCACGCTAACTATACCAAACCATGTCAGTATGAAATGACTAATGCTAACATATATATCCATACTAGCTCAAAATAAATTAACCATCTAAGTAACACATGACGACATCCAATTAGTCATTATAATTCCAAATGATAACCAAGTATATAACAAATCCATGAGTAAATCCATCACATGTGTAATGAAGCCAATTATAACATAATATACTGATATCCCAAAATAATAGCATGCCTAGTTTGGCGCTATGTACCCAAATCACCACAAGTGTCATCAAATAAATCATAATAAGAACATATAGAAGTCAGATGATGTTAAAGTCCATGTCCATCATTAAGTAAAATTCATGAGTTAGAAAAAGAAGTATGGTAGGAAGATGTGGGAACTATAGGTCTATGTAATACACCCGCTACATTTATGAGACTAGTGAATGATGTATTGCGAGGATTCATAGATTCACGTGTCATTGTTTATCCGGACAATATTTTGAATTTTAGTGCCACATGGGAGGAACATATAACACATTTGCAACAAGTCTTGCAAGTTATCATGGAGAAACAAATGCTATGAAATATGAAGAAGTGTGAATTTTTTGAACAATGTCAAACTCTCATTTCTATGCATGATTGCTCTATTCCACATACACCTTACTTCTAAAACTCAACTCCAATAATGAAATTCTCTTGCTCACTTACTCCCATGAATCCAATTTTCTTTGATTCCTTTGATGCCCAATTCTCTTGCTCCGCCATGTATTTATATCCATTATCATGTCCTCATGTACATTGGATAATGAGAAAGGTCATGAAAGGAAAGAGAGACATGATCAAATGTTTCAAATCTAAGACTATCTATGCTCCATTTTTTTTTTTCATAAAAAGTGACAGAATTCCACCCCTGGGTAGACCGGTAGTAATAGGATCGCCACCCTACCCAAGGGGTGGTTACATGACCATTCCCCTGTTGGTTGGCGGTTATAGGACTACCGCTCCTTGCAGTGTAAGCGGTTCTGTAAAATATAGATTGCCTCTTATTTTTCATCATTTTTCCTTACTGGTGTTGGTTGATCTGATGAAGTGGTGTTGTTTTGGATCCCTATGGATCACACCTCCCCTTCTTAGGAGGATTTTGGTCCCAAAAAATCTTAGTGGGGGAGTAGATGAGGAAACAATTCCCTCACTTACTCCTTCGAGTACCACCAGGCCTACCTTGGCATCTTCCCTTTCAGTCCAACTTGCCAAGACTCCTGTGGACCTCTCCTTGTCTGTCTAACCTTCGCATTTGCAACACTGCGTCCTCCTCCAATTCACCACATGATTCCAAGATGCAATCTTCTATGGAAGGTAGCAAATTGAGTCCTTCATCTTCATCAAGCATAGATGACTCATATAGGTACAAATTCTTGGAATTTACTACTGAGTACATCCACATAAATGGTGCCAAATTAAGCCAGAAATCATTTTCCCCAACCTACTCCGATATGGTGAAGGTTCCATATTGTAGTGGTTTGAGCTTTCGTGTTTGACCTTGTAGTCTTTCCTTACTCAAGTAAAGCCAAACTCTGTCTCCAACATGAATATTTTTCTCTCTCCTATGCTAATAGTGTCTAGCCTTATACTTGGCTTGGAATTACTCCAACTTTTATTTCACCTTGAGATGGATTTTCCAAATCCTCTTAATGAATTTGGTTGCTCTAGTCACCTCTAAGTCTTGTATCTCCTCCTCATCCTGCTACCCAACTGCTATGTCTAGTGGATTTTTAGGTAGATATCCCAAGCATGATTCAAACGGTGAATTCATGGTAGATGTTTGTATTTCTCAGTTGTAGGAATGATGAATGTAGGCTAAGGACTCATCCCAAGTCCTCGGATATTTTTATTACACCCTCTCGATCAGTTGTACCAAAGTCCTTTTCACCACCTTTGGTTGTCGATATATCTGTGGATGGAAGGTTGTGCTTCTTTGTAACTTGGTATCCATCTTGTCCCACAAAGTAGTCCAAACCTTTCCCAAGAACCTCGAATCCTTGTCAGAAACAATAGACTTTGGAAATTCAAAATGCACCCATACATTAGCAAAGAAAAGATTTTCCACCTCATGTGCTTTTATTTTCTTTTTACGTGCCATAATAATACACATCTTACTTGAATCTATCAACAACAACATAAATATAGTCATGACCATGTTTAGACATCGGTAGTCCTCCTATAAAATCCATAAAAACATCTTCCCATGGACGAATAGGGACAGGTAAAGGAAAATGCAAATCCTCATTCCTAGCCTTAGGATTTCTAGTACAACAAAGTTTACATCCCCTTATAAATTTAGAAATTTCTTCTTCCATATTGGGATAATACATGTACGTTTGTGAGTGGGATAAGGTCTTACCAACACTGAAATTTCCGCTACTTTTGAGGTATGTGTTTCCCTCATCAATAGAATCCTTTCTTTTTGGCACACAAAGCTTCCCTCATTGATAGAGAATCATGTCCTTAAGATAAAAATATTCAATCCTTGTCCTTTCTTGTCCAATTTCTGTCAAAGTCTTTGTCTTGGGCATAGCTTCCTTCCTTGTGAAGGGCTCGATCCGAGAGATAGTGGCCAAGTAGGAGGTTTTCTCCTATGTGGGTGGCCTAGAGAACACGTCCACCAAGTTTATACTACCCTTCTTGTATTTGATCACCGGATGGGCTGTTGGAGGAATCCCATCCATTTTTAGTG
The DNA here is from genome assembly GCA_018340775.1 of Taxus wallichiana var. yunnanensis. NCBI lineage: Eukaryota > Viridiplantae > Streptophyta > Pinopsida > Cupressales > Taxaceae > Taxus > Taxus wallichiana. Next base: position 833,286,500 of record CM031240.1, read on the forward strand.
CCAAGCCTACTGAAATTTTAAGCTGTGCTTGCAAATCTTTGGAGAGGTTTGTAGTCAATCTGCAAAATATTTTATTTACCCAACAAATAATGCTTCCATTTCTTAATGGCCTGAACTAGTGCATACATTTCCTTATCATATATTGAATATCCTCTAACTACTGAAGTAAAGGTCTCAGAATGATAACAGACTAGCTTACCTCCCTATAGCAACATTGCTCCCATAGCATAATCGTTGGTATCTGTCTCTACTTCAAAGGGATGCTGCAAATTAGGAAGAGAAAGTATTGGAGCATGACTAATCTTGTACTTCAATAACTCAAAGGATTTATCTTGTTCCTTACCCAGTCAAAACCCTTACTCTTTGCGGCCACTGTGTGTAGAGGTGCTGCAATAGCAGAGAAGCTCGGAATGAACTTCCGCGTGTATTATACTAATCCCACAAAACTTCTAGTCTCTGTGGCTCCCATTTTTGTTGGCCAGTTGGTGATGGCTTCCACCTTCTTCGGATGCACTCGAAGCTATCCTCCTCTAACCATGTGCATGAGATAGACAAGTGACTATTTTTCAAATTCACACTTCTTCATATTACATAGTAGTTGTTTCTCCTTGAGAACTTGCAAGACTTGCTGAAAATGTGTTAGATGTTCCTCCCATGTGGCACTAAAAATTAGAATATCGTCCAGATAAACAATGACACATGAATCTATAAATTCCCACAATACATCATTCATCAATCTCATAAATGTAGCAGGTGTGTTACATAAACCAAAAGGAAGTACTAACCATTTATTTAAACCCTATTTTGTCTTGAAGGCGGTCTTCCATATATCCTCCTCCTTCATCCCAACTTGAGATCCAACTTCATCAAGAATCGGCATGTTGAAGCTGGTCCAAGAGGTCATCTATGTGGGGGAGTGGATATCTGTTCTTGATGGTGATCTTATTTAGAGTGTGGTAGTCGATGCACATCCTCCAAGAACCATCCTTATTCGACACCATCACAATACCCGAACCGCATGGTGAGGTTCTCGGACATACCACACCTTGGTCTAATATGTATTGGAGTTTTTCTTCACCAAAGTACTCTCCAACAAGGATTGCCTCCACAACCTGATTGTTGATAGAGAAAACACTTAGTATAACTCACCCACGAGTCCGCTGCGGGAAAACATGATAGAATCGAGGCGTGAAGGAATAGGAAGGCATCGCACGTGGAGGTGTAGAGTCGACTTTCGGGACTTATTTGATTTTGGAGATCTTGTCTATTTTTAGAGGTTGGTGTGTGAAGCACACAAAGCGATGCCGAGACTTGCGCACCACTCTTCGTCGAGATTTCAAAGAGCATGTCAAATCACTCTTGCATGAAAATAATCCAAGAATAGATTCACCATTATAGTTAATCGTAAGTGATTTATAAATAGCATACTTGTATGTATGGCTATAGTTATAGAAGGCATGTAGCTATTATTAGCATGCGGCCTATTTTTGGTAGAGTTAAGTGAAGGGTGAGTTCCCACCCTATATATATGTAATGAATTACTTAGTAAGATATAGATATACCATATCTTTGAAGGATTAGAGAGGCATGAGTGCATGAGACTAGATAATTGTAACAAATCCATGCACGCATGACTAGTATTGTATGAAGCTTTGTACTATTGGTATGATGAATATATGAAGAATATTGGCTGGATAGAAGTGTCTTATATGTTTTTTCATTGCATACTATTGATTTCTTGATGGTTATACTTAAGTGCTTGCCTTTATAGATCTAGTCCTGTATAACTATGTAAAGATGGATTAGCTTCTAAATATATGCTTGTTATATTACTTCATCATGCTACCATTCTACATTACAGCAACCCTAAAGAGGGACCTGGTACCTTTGCGTGCTTCGGGTGAGTGCTCATCTTATGCTGAGTGATGTGCCAGCGCGACTAGGTGTTATCTGAGAATTCTAGGCTGCATCATTGGTTCCATTATTGGGACCTCTTTTCATTGTTTCAGGATGGTTCGCGATGAAGACATACCGGTTAACTTTGGCAAGCGTTGAAGAGTGGATCCATGATCTGGAGGAAGAATACGCATGGAGATTTATCACTGTATCTAGATTTAGCGCACACACTTGAGTAGAGAAGAATTTGTATGACAGTTTATATGAGAGCTTCTTTGATATCTTTCCAAAGAGAATTATATGAGTGGTTGAATGCATATGCATCTAAGCATCGTACACTTGTTTGGACAGAGGAGGAATTTCAAACACTATATGATGTTGATTTGGTCTAGACTCGCACGGTAGATACCTAGTTTCGTGGTGTTCTAAACAACTATATTCGGAGTATTCAATTTCAACCTATTCATGCCCAGAGGTAGCTAAGTTCCAGTTCTTATGGTATCCTAGAGGAACGTATTTGCAAGGTATTCCACTGGTGATCAAGATATTGATGGTAACTTTGAACTTGGAAGACAAACCTATGGCAAGCTAAAAACCTCCACGCATGGGGGTAGGAACAGGAATGGTGAGAGATGGCAGACCTAGCGGCAGACTGGCGAGAGGGAAGAGAGGCGGTTGAAATATGACAAAATGCGTGAGAGGGAAACATGGAAGAAGCAAGAAGTTGTAGAATAGATGGCATTGTGGAAGGAGATGGCTCATGAACGGTTTGAAGCTCATGAGGATGACGAAGAGCTAGAGCATAAGGAACTCCCCAATCTAGGAAAGCATGACTGAGAACCCTCTTCGACCTCACATGGAAGTGCACCAACAGATATGACCTGGGCCGTGGGCATGCATCTAAGCCAACCTGCTGACCTATCCCTTGCGCTTGGTTTTCTAGTATCTAGTACAACCGACAAGCGCAGAGTTTTCATTTAGGAAGTGAAAGAGTAGAAACAAGTCAGGAAGCAAGTACATTAATGGTAGCATAGACAACTTCATTATTCTTTGGGGGTACATTCTTAGGCTCATCATCTATATAGAATATGAGCGCTCTAAACATTGGATTCACCTTTGGAATTGGGACTACTTCACAGACTGTAGGGGTTCAGTATAGTACTACCTTTGTTGGAACACGGTGCGGTGCATCTACGAGCCCTAATCAAATTCAGGAGGAGGATCAGGTGGAATGGGTAGTTCTAGTACCAGTGGTTCTGGTGGTTTTGGAGGTAGAGGAAACCAAGGAGGTTCTGGGTCAGGTGGTCAAGGCCCACAGCAACCCCATAACATTTATATGGAGATGTCTCTTCATCTCCCAGAGTATAGAGGTATTGAGGATGTTGGTGAACATGTTCATATGTGTGAAATATTGTGGCGCGCGAAAGGTATCATGGATTCTGAGCACAAGGAAATTCAATTTGCTACTACATTATAGGCACACATGCATAGCTGGTATAGGAAGTTTGATCCCATCAAACTTACATTGATTATGCAGCATTGAAATATGCTTTCTTGAAAGAGTTCCATATCCCAGAGTTTGAGCAGAAGAGTATAAGTGCACTTAAGGATATAAAGCAAGGCACTACTGAAAGTGTACGTGAGTATGATGCCCATTTTAAAACACTTCTATCCAAACTCTCTTATGATATACATGCAAGTTAGCATGCACAATGGTTTTTCGGGGATTGATTACTCCATTTCGAAGAGCACTGTCGCATAAGAACTTATATCGACTCGCATGAAGCATTAGAAGTAGCTTTACGTGCTGAGGCGGTTGGGAGTATTGACACTAGAGTTAGTCCATTCTTGGAGGCTCAGATAGTAGCTATGGTGAAGCAGTTGGAGAAATTATCAGCAAACTCAGCTCATGAGACGTTCTTAGGAATCTGGTGTATAGATTTTGAAGTAGAAGTCCACACCAAGGATAGTTTCCCTGCAGATCTGTACGATCACTATTGTTAGATAGTGATATTTTCCATTTGAATCATGATGTTAATCATTGCCCTTTACTACAACATGCGATCAGGAAGAATGTATCCTCATTTTGTAAAAATTTTAGGTCCACAACCCATGATACTGAGGACTATAGATTGATTTTCCAAATCCATGATGCCATTGATATTGGGGTGAGACAGGCGCATGTGGCTGATAATTATAAAGGAAAAGAACGAACATCGGGATAGGGATTATAATCAAGCATGCTACGACAAGAATATCGGGATATTTGAAGGAGGTTGTGGAAGAGGACGAGGCCAAGGAAGGGGAAGAAGTTAATTCCCTCAAGCAACTTGTTATACATGCGGCTCACCTGACCACTATAGGCGCGAATGCCTGTAGAATATTTCTTGTTCATTTTGTGGAAAGGGGCATAGTTATGAAGAGTTTCTAGACTTGTATGAGCATCTCAGTAAACAACACAAGCAAGAGAAAAAACACACAAGGATGGTTAGAATCCAGCACGTGGTAGAAAATCAATGGATGCCCAAGTTAACACCAGAGCCCAAGGCAAAGTAGCAGTAAAGATAACCACACGAGCTGAAATGACACGCATGAAATAGGTATTGCAATAGAAACCAACAATCACTAGGGAGGAGGTTTTGCATGCTAAGTATCTAGATCCAAATCATCAGAAGGAATTTTATCAAGAGACCATGGAGGTTCTTAGGAATCTTCAGGGAGAGATACAATGTTTAAAAGAGAAGTCTCAGAAGTTGGAGCATAAGGACATAGAAAAGGACCCTTCTAAGATTAATGACATCATAGAGGTATGTAGGATGTTGCGCTAGGAGAATATTATTCCTTTATTGGGAAATTGGTAGAAGGGGAATACTCTGCGCGAGAACTAAGACTAGATGATAGATAATCCATGCAAATATCTCCCCGATAGCATCGACTACAATAAGGAAATCACTTTGAATGCTGTTGTGGATGGTTTGTTATTGAGCAATATTTTGATTGATACAGGTGCAGAAGTAAATGTACTTACATTGGATGCATGGGTACAAATGGGGAGACCCCCATTACAACCATCATCTAATGTATTTTCATGGCCAACAGGAAAAAGCTACTCCATAGGAGTCTTGAAGGATGCATCCATAACTATACAAGGGCCAAGTTCACGGGAGAATTTGAAGTGTTATCACTATGAAGCGAATAGCTTCCCAGCTTTGCTTGGGCGCCCTAGGTGTTATGCAAACAATGCTGATTTGAGGTTTAACAAGGGGTATATCAGCTTTGAGAACAAGGAAGAAAGGGTCATAATACCGCGTTGAGATGGGAAATCCAAGCCATATGTGGAACCTTTAAGTAAAGAGGACTTGAACAGAATTTATATACGCGTTATTCGAGACCCTGAGGTCAATGATCCATCTAAGGAAGGGATCCTTCATTGGGAAGATTCTTAGTCTATCAGTGATACCACAAGTATTGCTTGTGACAATTGGGCTCACGGTACTTATGAGCTAGTGGGGCACGAGGTTAAGCGCGTGGTTGCTTGCAAGAAGGGATTTCACTCTGTCAGATGTATAGGTCGCTCAATACCCGATATACTAGATCCGAAGGTCTGATTGAATTCTTGCAAGCCATGGAAGGAAATTGGGCTGACTAGAGTAAGAGAAGAGAAATGCTATCATATGATTTACGTAGGACAACAAAGTGCGTTGGTGGGTGCTTCATAGGGATAATCTCTTGGCATGGGGAGATATTGGGACCACCTTATCAGCCAGGTTCTCAAAAAGTAATGCACCTACAAATATTTTCTCTTATCATGGTGATCAACCTGTTCAGCACCACATTCAGCAGTGTGAGAGACTCGGAAGCATGACAGAAGCATTACTACCTTCACTTTGGGTGCATCGGTTCTATTTTACTCTAAAAGGTTGCATCCATACTTGGTATGTATATGCTTTGAGTTATATAGAGAAAGCGGCAATTGCGAAAAAAATTGATTGTATGGATGATCCAAACCTTTGAATTCTTCTCATCTAAGCCACTAGTGGACAAGGCATTGAGCTTTATTAAGTGCTTAACCATGGGAGATAGTGGGAAAGAAGAAGAGCTTATCCAGAATTATTTGGTGAGGCGAAACAAGGGCGTGTTTTGAAGAAGAAGATGATTCCATCCTACTCGAGCGCCTCTTTTGAAAAATACAAGGGGAAGCTGGTTTACATCATTGATGATGACCAAGTTGAGCACATGGTGGTTTATCATTCACATGGAGCACGTGAGGTGTTAGACAGTGTGGACGTAGATACGCATGCATATCATGAACCTATGAAGAAAACAAAAGTAAATATTGGAATGGAAGTTAAACCTAAGGAAGTGATAATTGGAGATTACTGGTCAGAGTCAGAAGTGGTGAAGATTATAGAGTTACTTAGAGACTATGAGGACTTATTTCCAAGGGGGTACCATGAACTTAAAGGCGTGCATGCATCGCTTGGAGAAATGAAAATAAAGCTTAAGGAAGGAGCACGCCTATTACGAAGACACCATATCGAATGAATCCCAATTTACGCGAGAAAGTAAAGGAGGAGATTGACAAGATGTTGAAATCTAGGATCATTCGACCATTGGATGAGTTAGAATGGGTCAGTCCTATGGTGATAAGTATCAAAAAGGATGGTAGGATTTGAATTTGTGTTGATTATAGAGATTTGAATGCAGCATGTGTTACTAGATCCTTTTCCTATGCCATTCACAGAAGAGATATTAGAAGGAGTGGCTGGGTGTGAGATATATTCATTTACAGATGGGTTCTCAGGGTATCATCAGGTTAGGATTTCCCGGAAGATCAAGAAAAGACCACATTCACTACTGAATGGGGAAGTTTTGCCTATACTGTAATGCCCTTTGGTTTGAAGAATGCACCTATTGTATTCTCAAGGATAGTTGTGCAAGCATTCAAGGATTTTATTCAAAACTTTTTGTAGGTTTATCTTGATGATTAAACCATTTATGGGCTAATTAAAGATCATTGTGACAATCTATGCTTAATGTTTGAAAGATGTAGATAGTTGAGTATCTCGTTGAATATCAAGAAGTGCATCTTTGCTACTCCCTTTGGCATAATTTTAAGGCACATAATATGCAAGAAAGGGTTGTTGGTTGATCCATCTAAAGTTATAGACATCGTAGGCTTGAAAGTGCCTGCCAGTCAAAGTGAGGTGCATGGATTTTTGGGTCACACAGGGTATTATAGGAATTTTATACAAGGGTATGCCAAAATTACCGCACCTTTAGAAGAATTAATCAAGGGGAAAGGTACATTCTATTAGAGGGAATCACAACAGCGTGCATTTGAAATATTGAAGGGGAGGCTTACTACCGCACCTATCTTGTGCTTTCCTTCATGGGATAAACCTTTTCATGTTCATGTGGACACCTCTGGCACGACCATTGGTGTTATTTTAGCTCAACCTGGAGAAGGTATAGTAGATCATCCCATTTTTTTGTTAGTAGGAAGTTGACCCCTGTAGAACAAAATTATACCACTACAAAGCACGAAGATTTGTCCATGATATATGCCTTGCACAAATTTCATTAGTATTTGTTGGCCACACCATTTGTGTTTTATACAGATCACATGGCATTAAAGTATTTGGTGAACAAGCCCATCTTACAGGGGCGCATATGCCGATGGATACTCTTATTTCAAGAGTTTGACTTTACAGTTGTGGTAAAACCAAGCAAAAGTAATTCTAGACCGAATCACTTATCTAGAATTCAATCAGGTGAAGAGGCACAAACAATAGAAGAGACCATGCCTGATGCATAGTTGTATAGGTTACAACGTGCGCCATCAGAATTAGAGGACATTGTTGTCTTTCTAAGGACTGGTATGGCACCAGAAGGCATGAAATCTTTAGAGAAGAAGCAACTTGCTATACGCGTGGCACCATTCATGTTAATCAATGGTGATTTGTACAAATTAGGTAGAGATGAGGTGTTACACCATTGTGTATTGGAGCATGAACGAAAGGATATAATGGAAGAAGCACATGGTGGTATTGCAGGTGGCCACTATGCAGGTGATGCAACAACGTGCAAGATCATACTTACTGGTTTGTGGTGGGAAACATTGTATAAGGATTGTAAAGAGCATTGTAAGGCATGTGACCATTGTCAAAACCTAGGTCGACTGGATAGAGGGATGAGATGCCTTTATGACCAATTACAAGTGCATAACCCTTTGAGAAATGGGCGATTGAATTTGTAGGGCCTATTTCACTAGTCGTGCGTAGGAATGGATCGCGCTATATCATCACTTGTACATATTATCTTACTAGATGGGTAGAAGCAGCACCTATAAAGGACTGTACAATGGCTACAACAGCAAGGTTCTTATGGGAGAATGTTCTTACAAGGTATGGTTGTCCTTTAAGTTTAACAAGTGATAGGGGCACACATTTTTGAATGAGACAATCAGAATTCTGTTAGATGAGTTTATGGTTGCCCACCATAAGACTACACCCTATCACCCTCAGGAAAATGGAACTGCTGAGGCTTTCAACAATATTTTGAGCCACACATTGACCAAGATTTGTGATGTTGGAAGGAAAGATTGGGATGATAAAGTATCGATGTTCTTTGGGCTTATAGAACAACATACAAGAGATTGAACAAATCCACACCTTTTCAATTGGTGTTTGGCACAAAGTTGTTCTTCCTATAGAATTTATGTTACCTTCTTTGCACATTACGCACGCTGGAGGTCTAGCTGATGAGAAAGCCTTGGAAGAACAGATTGAGAAGATAGTTCAAATAGATGAGCATCGAGCCATAGCACACTGGAGTCAGAAACAAGAGAAAGCATGCTAAAAGGCATGGCATGATAGACATATCGGGATAAGAAATTTACACTTGGGAAAATGGTACTTCTGTATGACTCTAAGTTTGTACACCATCCATGGAAGCTCAAAGTAAATTGGTTGGGGCCATATGTTATAACCCACATACTTGAGTCAGGTGCTTGCCAGTTAAAAGAAATTGACGACACGAGGCTACCCGATTATTTTAACGGGAGTAGGTTGAAGCCCTACTATAAATAAGTCTTCTTGGTGTTTGTAATATGAAAATATTGCCAGATAGATTAGGTTTCCCTTTCTGCATTCCCTTAATGTGTTTCTTTCATCATCGCTATGCTTTGTCAATTTAGTTCTTGTTTTTGTGTAATAAGCACGCTTGCGTGCGCATGAAGCTAACTACAATATGAAGCATGTTGATGCACAGAGGACTACACATACTTTTAGTGTGGGGTGGATTGTTGGTGACTCTAGGTATAATGCTGCGAAGATTGGAAGGTATAATGTTGCGGGTGTTGAGGAAGTAAGTTGCTAAGGGTGATTGACAAAAGATTGTTTCTCAAGAATAACCAAGGATGGAGATGAATGAAGGAAAAGTATAACGTGAGGTAAGTGGCAGCCATGGTAACTACCAGGAGATGGTGTAGTGACAAGGTACTCGGGCGCTAGAGCACACCTGAAGAGAAGTCTATGAAAAAGGGTAGGAAGGTGTGCTAGAAGGTTATAGATTTTGGTGCGAAGATGTACCACATGGAAATGACAAAAAGGGGTAATAAATGAGAAATATTTGGTAGGTGAAGGAGCAATTAATGCAGAAAAAATTGGAAATCTATATAAGGATGGGATGTGATTTCATTTTTACCCTTATGACTACAAAATTCGATGAAGAGGTAGGTGTGAAAAGAATCGAGTAAAGCGATTCAAGATGTGAAGCGAGCGAAACCAAGGCGTGAAATATAGATATGTGTATTGGAGAGGCTTGTATCCCCATAGAAGAAGGGTTTGAACAAAGTAGATTGACAAAACAGAGCTAGGGAACATGGTTTCGTGATTGTAATTTAGGGCACATTTGAATTGAAATAGGGTTTGAAGTAACTACTAAAAAGTTACGAAGAAGGTATACAAACACAACACAAAGGGAAAAATGGATCCAAAGAAGTAACCAAAGCATTTTGAGTAAAGGAGAAGAAGAAGGTGGTAGTAGAAGAGGAGGAAGAGATGACCCCTAAGAGAAATTTCTCATAAATGCAGTACCCTCAATAAGTGATTGTGGGCCAAGAATGGGATTCCCACATTTAAAAAATTGAAATCAAGTGAATACAACCACCGCACTAAAGACAATCGAAGAAATTAAACAATTTTCTCACCTCCCAAAGAGATAGATGAACTGATGATGGAATGCCAATATATGATGATGTAGGGGAGAGGTTATTAAGAAGGATTGGTGTCTACCAATTATATGAGCTCCCATACTTCAGGAAATATGTGCCACTATATAGGTGGTTGATGAGCCGAGTCCATGAGGACTTCTTCTACTTTGCAGGGCGGAGGGTAAGATTAACACCCATTCTTATTGCCATAGTAACAGGATTAAAGGCAATAGGTGAGGACATTAAAATTGACCTAACTGACAAGGGTGCCATATTGGAAACACATAAAGTGTTGGGATACCAGAAAGGACCGTGTGGAATGGACATAGATAAACTACAAAATTGTCGGTAGTACGAAGCAGTAGCACTTGGTTATGAAGTTGAATGACCAAGATTTTGGTCACAAGTTAACTCTATGTGGCTGCATGTGGCAAAGCACATGTCAGAAGGGGTTACTTATAACATTGTCGGCTTCATTGCAGAGAAAATAGTAGAGGAAGCATGTGTAGGAAACAAGATAAGTTTTGGCTATGTTTTACTAAGTTTGGTATTCATGGAGATTGGGGTACCAGATGGCCCAAAAGAGAATATATGGGAATACCCCATGAATAACAAGTCTCCAGCTGAATGATTCAGCAAATATCTATGCAAGGGGTCTATGACTGATGGGGTAAAGGAGTGAGCGGAGATGTGGTATGATAGGCTCCGCGTGGCTTTTGAAGAAGAATGGTGCATACTAAAGGAGCTTCCTTCGGTATTAGGGAAGAAGGCTTAGTTTGTTGTCTACCAACATTTTTGTATTGCACATTTTCCAATGGTAGATGGTTCATGGAGCCCATGGTTCAAACTGCCTTACGTGTTCTCCACGTGATATTTCCAAGCTTTAGTTCATTGGTTCACCGACACAAGAAGGTTAGTGTTTAATGCAGACAAGGTGGATTGTGAATACCACACCTTGCGGAAAACATATGGATATTCGGGAAGAATGCCTGCAACAAGAGTATTATCTCGAGAGATTTTGAGCATTAAACCAAAAACACTTTCCATTGGGGACATCGGGGTCATGCTTATATAACTTCAACTTAAGCCGAAAATGGAAAACAATAAGTATGTGGAAAACGAGTTCGCATTCCCAAGGCCACCAAAGGTGAAGCATACAATAGAAAACATCCCGAAAACATCCCGACACCTAGGCCTTCTAAACCCAAGTAGGATGATGAAGAAGAGGATGAAGAGCAAGAGGATAGCGGTGGTTTGGTGCATAGGAGGAAGTAACCATCCGAAAAAAGGAGGAGCACGCGATGACCTCCCAAGGAGAAGGAGCTACTGGGGAAGATCAAGGTGACCAAATATTTAAGAAGGTGTTCAAGCGCACAAGGGCGTAAGGAGAGGCCCAACAAGAAATAAGGGGATCACCATGGCTCTCGCCGGTGAAGGAACTGAGGGAAAAAGAAGAAGAAAACTCATGCTGGGTGAAGAAGTAGAAGAATCTGAGGAGAGAGTGCCCCCATCTCCAATCCATCATGGGGTAGAAGAGGAGCCTCAGCACGAGGAGGGGGAGAAATTGGAAGGAGAAGAGGAGAGGGAACAATCAAAGGCCACACAAGACAAAGATGAGGATACAACCAGTATTCCTAAACTTGATGTAGCCATTCTAAGAGGGCCAAGATCTCATTGAACAAGTGAGGATGTGAAGGTACAAACAATGGGATATGCAGAAGACCCAAAGATGATTGTTCGCACTTGGCTCCAGAGAACCATCACGTAAAATGATTTATTTAGATGGGCCCTTATGGACAAAGACAATGCAACATTACGTACACGAAAGCAACTCTCATGGTCAATGCACACGCATATAGATGAACCGGATTTCGATTTGAAGTGAGGAATCATGCGCTTCTAGATGATTGAAGAAGGCACCTGAAATCTGACACATGACAATCAAGCCAACGTTTATGATGGATGAGCGGGTAAGTAATGCCCTAGTAAAGGTATCATTGAGGTAGCTCAAAGAAATATTGACAAATCAGCTACAATTAAAGCACTAACAGAGGAGTTGAAAGTAAAGGAAGTATAAATAGTGTGCTTAGTGCAGGAGAAGGATATAAGTAAGAGAAAATATGAGACTTTTGTTGATATGGCGGAAGAGATTGGAGATGATATCATAAAAGTGCACCCACATTTGGAAGTGCAGGTTCAAAAGGAATTTCCTTCTGTGATGCACTATGTATGAGCCATGATAGATTTAGTGTTGAATGAAGAGAAGGTGCATGTGACGGAGCACCCCAAGAACCCAACAAGAGGCAAGAGAAAGAGCAGGATGCGTAGAAAGGAAGATTACTACCTATGAGGGCCTACTACAAGCCATCTGTGACGGCCTGAAGAAGGCTGATCATGCATTAATGATATGCACAGCTCTGGATGCACTAATCGCAGTAAAAACACTGGAGGAAGACAATGAGGTGTAAAAGGTGATGAAGGATGCAACACTAGGCCACGCTGAACGACTAACTCTGGTGAAGCTGAAGCGAAAGACACTAGCTGTAGCACAAGCACCGCATAAGGAGAGGTTAGATGAGCTTGGAAAGCTCATTTCTCAAAATATGGATGTATTGGAAGGGGTGCAAACCTCTATGTCAAGCGTAATGCTTGTAATACAGAATGAGCAAGGAAAACTGACTCAGGACGAGCTGGAGTCTATCATTGTAGATGTTCCAGAGAAGGAATGAGATTGATAGAGTGGGAGAACTTGGAAGCAGATATAAAAGAGGAATATCCGAGTTAATACTTGTAAAGAAACAGAGGAACTGAAGCTTGAATAATTCTTTTGTGTATACCTTATTCAAAATTCTTTATTCAACCATTCTTTATTTATCCATTCTTTGTGTAAGTTTTGGACATCACCATTATCAAGGCGACAATGAGATTAGTGTGGGGTAATGTTGATCAGATAAAACACTTAGTAGAACTCACCCACGATTCCACACAAGAAAACAGATATAATCGAGAGGCGAAGAATAGGAAGGCGTCGCGTGGAGGTGTAGAGTCAGACTTTCGGGACTTAGCCGATTTTGGAGATCAGGGCTATTTTTAGAGGTTGGTGTGCAGAGCACACAAAGCGATGCCGAGACTTGCACACCAATCTTCATCAAGATTTCAAAGAGCATGTCAAATCAATCTTGAATGAAAATAATCCAACAATAGATTCACCACTATAGTTAATCGTAAGTGATCTATAGATAGCATACTTGCATGTATGGCTATAGTTGTAGAAGGTGCGTGGCTATTGTTAGTATGCGATCTATTTTTGGTAGAGTTAAGCGGTGAAGGGTGAGTTCCCCACCCTATATATATGTAATGAATTACTTATTAAGATATAGATATACCATATCTTTGAAGGATTAGAGAGGCATGAGTGCATGAGATTGGATAATTGTAACAAATCCATGCACGCGTGACTAATATTGTATGAAGCTTCTATCTTTGTTGGTATGATTAATATATGAATAATATTAGCTAGAAAGAAGTGTCTTATATGTTTTTTCATTGCATACTATTGATTTCTTGATGGTTATACATAAGTGCTTGCCTTTATAGATCTAAGATCGTATAACTATGTAAAGATGGATTAGCTTCTAAATATATGCTTGTTATATTACTTCATCATGCTATCGTTTTGTTACACCAACCCTAAAGAGAGGAACCGGTACCTTTGTGCGCTTCGGTGAGCTCTCACCTATCTTGAGTGATGTGCCAATGCAACTAGGTGTTATCTCGAGAATTCTAGGTTGCATCACCAATGTTTGGTAGATGGGACTCGGACAACAACCGAATCTCATGCTCTACCTCCTGTTTTTGTGGTAACTGTTGGGAGTCCGAAAAATTCTGAAAAGAATGAATAATACTATCCAAATCCTTTATCCACTAGTTATAAATATCTAAAAATTCCACCCCATATTTTTTATCTTTTAACCAAAAGTAAACAAAATTGGTTATGATTTGCCCTGAATAAGCCATTTTTCTTGGTTAGTACTTACCATGGTAACCCTTGACTTTATTTGGTGTGCTTGGATGTTGTATTTGATCCCATCCTTGACCCATCTGTATCGATTCTCCCTTCTCATGAATATAGCATCCTTAATATACAAGTAAGGACTCCTGAAAACAACATCAAAAACATCAAGTGGAATAACATCACCTCCAATAAATCTATATACTGAGAATTTATCCCAAACTTGAACTTACATCTTCTTGTTACCTGAATTTCTACACCCTTCTTCACCCATCCCAAAGGATATGGGTGAGGATGATCATAAGTTTCAAGACCAAGCTTCTTCACAACCACATCGGAAATCAAATTAGACTGAGAACCGGTATCGAGCAAAGCATTTACCTTAGTTCTCTTGATTTGGATTTTGATCCGAAATAGTCTACTCATCTCCTCTTTCGATCTTTGCTATCCATGGTTGTGTCCATACATCCAAGCCTCTCATCTACATATGATTCATCCTCTATATCCACATCCCCTTTTGTCTTCACAACTGTCATGGAATTCTTTGAGTCCTTGGTTCAGTTCTTTAGATGTAACTTTGGATGTAACTTCCAACATGTAGAGTTAGTATGACCATTCATATCACAATTCTTACAAAAATTATTGGGATCTTTACAAGTATTCAAAGTAGTGGAATTTTTTTTACCTTTCCCTTTCCACTTACCTTTGCCACTTGTTTTTCGTTGCTCCATCTTTCCCTGATTTTTGACTATTTTTTCTTTGACTCTGCTTCTCTTTGCTTCCTTTCATCATCTATGTAGTATGCATGTACACATGCCTCATTGAGATATTTGGGCTTTGTGGAGATGTATTTTCTTTGAAGATGAGTGTGAAGTCATCCCAGATACTTGGTCAGAATGTCCTCATCCTCCAAGTCCATATTCAAGAACATGGCCTACCTCTCGAAACTTCTTTGTATAGTCCTACACACTTTGACCACTTCCTTGTCTAAAATACTGTCATTTAATCATCTGGTCAATCTTATGGATAATATGATATTAGTTATCTCTAATTAATTCCTTAAAACCCTCCCAAGTACTGAAAATAGGACATTTCTTCTTTTCACCGGTGGCTAGATGGGTTTCCCACGAAACCAAAGCATGACCTTCCATTTTGAGACGTGCAAAGGTAATCCTTTGTGCCTCCATGACATTATGCACACTAAAGTATACTTCCAACTATTTTAACCACTTATCTAATAATTCTGCATCTACTTGTCCTTCAAAGCTCTTAATTTCAACCTTAGTTTCAACTTTGAAAGGAGTATGATCATATTTTACCTTCCCAATTGGAGTCTCTTCTTCACGCTCTTCCACATTATCTTCCTCTTCGTGGCTCTTTCCTATGCCAAACTTCTCGGCCAAGGCTCAAACTACTGAGTCCATGGAATCTTGCTTCAATGAAGTCGTCTTTTGTAGATCCGAGAGCTCTTGTTGATGTCTATACATTCTATCCATCATGGTCTCTAGCATCTCAATTCTATAGACCAAGTTTTCTTCCTCCATTTGTCCCCCGAATTATCCGTTTCCACTTCTTTTTAGAAATGTATAGATCGCAAGGTAAAGCCTCTTCACCTTTAGACCTTTTCACTGTCATAAAAATCACAAGAACGAATACCATAGTCTTGGATACTTGTTATCTTTGATACCAAAATGATCTGTAATCTTCAAACTTTGGAAACTTACAAATCAAAATTTATGTTGTTCTACTTTCAACCTTGGAAAATGAAAGATTTGAAGCTAGTGATTGAATTCTTAATTCCTTAGAATAAAAATTGTAGAGAGTGATAAAGAAATTAAGAGAGACAACACACAAATTTTATCCTGAAACCCCAGTGTGAGGGAAAACCAGTTGGGAAGGGAAACTGCTCTTTCTTCCCACTTATGTATTGGCCAATAAAATGCAAAGATACAAATTACAATAAGTAGAAAAAGAGATAACAATGTCAAACTCTCCTTTCCTATGCTTGATTTCTCTTCCACATACACCTTGCTTCTACAACTCAACTCCAACACTGAAATTCTCTTGCTCACTTACTCCCATGAATCTAATTATCTTTGATGCCTTTAATGCCCGATTCTCTTTCTCCTCCATGTATTTATAGCCCTTCTCATGTCCTCCGTGCACTGAAGGATGAGAAAGGTCATGAAAGGGAAGAGACATAGTTCGGACGCTTCAAATCTCGAGACTGTTCGTACTCCATTTTATTTTTCCGTCAAAAGTGACAGGATCGTCACCTTATGTAAACCGGTAGTTATAGGACCGCCGCCCTATCTATGGGGTGGTTATAGGACCACCGCCCTACTGGGTGGCGGTTATAGGATCACCGCTCTGCACAAGGCGGCAATTCTTTAAAAATACAGAATGCCTCTTATTTTTCTTCATTTTCCTTCCTAGTGTTGGTTGATTTGATGAAGTGGTGTTGTTTTAGATCCCTATGGATCATACAATATGGACACCAAGTTATAGAGGAGCAAAAATTTCCATCCAAAGACATATGGGAAAATAGAGGTGGTGAATAGGAATTTGGTGCAACTGATTAGAGGGTATAATAGCAAATATTTGTGGACTTGGGATGAGACCTTCACCTACATTCAACATTCCTACAATTGGGAAGTACAGACATCCACTATGAAGTCACCTTTTAAAGCATGTTTGGGATATCTACCTATGAATCCACTAGACATAGTAGTTGGGAAATGTAGGAAGAAGGGGAGATATACTATTCAGAGGTGAATAAAGTATAAAAATTCATTGAGAGGATCCAACAAATCCATCTCAAGGTAAAAGAACAGTTGGAAAGATCTCAAGCCAAGTATAATGCTATACATGATCAACATAGGAGATAGCACAAAATTCATGTTGGAGAGAAGGTTTGGCTTTATTTGAGCAAGGAGATATTACAAGGAAAATCAAGCCACTATTGTATGGACCATTTACTATACTTGAGAAGGTTGGAGGAAATGCTTTAGGCTTGATTTTCCACCATTCATGTGGATGCACTCAGTAGTAAATTGTGAGAACTTGCACTTATATGAGCCATCATCGCTTGATAAAGATGAAGGATGTAAATTGTTACCTTCCATAGAAGATTTTGTCTTTGATTCATAAGGCAAATTAGAGGAGGACAAGTGCTACAATAGAAGATCAGAGAGACAAGGAGAGGTCCACAAGAGTATTTTTAGGTTGGACTAAAAGGGAAGACACCAAGGTAGGCCCGGTAGTACTCAAAGGAGCAAGTGAGGGAATTATTTCCTCATCTACTCCCCCACTAAGTTTTTTTGGGACCAAAATCCTCCTGAGCAAGGGGAGGTGTGATCTATAGGGATCCAAATAAACACTACTTCATTAGAACGACCAGTTTTAGAAGAAGAAATTAAGCATAATAAATAGTAGTTTATAGAGTTACTGAGAATAGTCCGTGTGCAAAGAAGTGGTTGTGTAACCTCCCCCGTGTGTAGAATGTCGGTTGCATAATTGCCCAAGTGGTTGTGTAGCCTTTGATTTATAAACACCAAGTAGTCCTGTCACTTATGGACGAAAAATAAAAATGAAGCCATGAATGGACACAAAATTCAAGCATCTCATCGTGTCTCTTCCTTGGAGGACGTTTCCCATTCTCTAGTACACAAAATAATATGGGAGGAATGTTATTTAAGGAGGAGTATAGGAAATAATCAATTATCGATGGAAATCAGAGTTGGATGCAAGAAGTGAGAAAGAAACCATTCAAGCTAGAGTTTTTTTTGTAGAATAAAGGTGTAGAAATAGAGCAACCAAGTATAGAAAGGGAGTGATTACATCATTTTACTTCTTTTCCTCTTGTTGTAATCGGTATTCTTCATAATTGGCCAATAAAATTTGGGAAGAAGGAGAAATTTCCCTTCCCAGCTGGTTTTCCCTCAATTTAGGGGTTTCCAAGATAAATTTTTGTGTTGAATTGTTCTTTCCTTTGCTACAAAATTAGTTCTAAGTTTAGTTTTACTCACAAATATTTTAAAGTCTGTCATTTTAGAAATTGAAAGTAGAACAAGTAATAAGTTGCGGTTTTGTAAGCTTCCAAAGTTTGAGGTTTACAGATCACCGAGTATTGTAAGTCTCACAAGATGACTAAGAAAGAAGACATTTACAACATTGGAATGTTGTATGTTTCCTAGCTGAAATGATTTTTTCAATTTGGGCAACATACAACATTAAGAAAATTCACGATAGCACTTTGATGTGTCCAAACCGAATCGAAATCACACACATTTGCCTCTCAAGTATTATGCATGATTTCATCGAAGAGGAGATCCCCACCGCTTTGTGTTAATTGAATTTTATGATGAGTAGCACATTTGCATCACAATTTGTACCCATCGAAATCTAGGAAACTACCTCTCGATTGTAAAACAAAGGATTCCAAAAGCATTTTAATTAGATTTTTTTTCTATGTTCTTAAAAATTAATTAAAAAGTGAGGGGATAGCATATAGATACTACGTGTTATCCCTTTGGCCTATTTTCATAAGAAAAGTGTTTAGAGAATTTAACACACCTGTAAATTACTATTTTGTCATCGTTCTTATTAATGCAAGACTATATTAATTGTAATTTAGTTATACATTTATTTGTAAAATTCATTTATATTTTAAAACAAAGTTTACAATTTTTTCTCTAAAAATTGTTTTCATATCTTAAATAATAGATAAATGGATTAAAATGAGTATAGATATCTTAAATCCCAAAATGTGGTGTAAAAATGCATATTTTAGAATCCAATATGTCTCTTTCGTGACAACCTGAAGTTGCTTTTCCAACTCTAAAAGTTCTCATTAAAAAAATTAATCCCATGTGATTGACTTGGTTGTGGTAATATATAAACTCCAATATATCATGATCCTTGTGCCTAGTGAAATGATGTCATGATTGAACTAATCCAAAAATACTCGTCCATCTATCTAAAATATATTGAGGGATCAATTTAAATAAAATATAAGAGATAGTTTATATGCGCGGAAGAGTGGATGATATGAAATCCACTTAATGTAATATTTAAATATAGGAATCTCATTTAAAAGTGTAAAATAAAATGTAGCTGCAAAAATATTCAAACGAAATCCAAAGTACTCCATCTATCTCAAGTGTTACACATATTTTCATGGAAACAGGAGATCCCCACCGAACCAACGCTGATTGTATCTCATTTTCACTAGAGATTATAGTGATGATCATTAAGTACCACATCTGCATCAATCCATGCTTACAAGGATCTGTAATCTATCACCATTAGAGGAGCAAGATGGGGAAATCAAAGAAACTACCTCTCAATTTCAAGAAAAAGTCTTCGGTAGCAAATTAATTAGATTATTACACCGAGAGGTGTCCACTTTTGAGGATTCCCTTGCTAGAAATGTCAAATTATGATAGCCACTTTCCGTGCAACATAATTCCGGTGATATTGTTTCATGAATGTTTTTGGTGAACATTCGTTTTGGTAAGTGACAAGTGACCGAATAACTTACAAAGTATGCACATAAGGTCAAAGTTTCGTGTATTTGGCGGTGAGGAAGAAAAAGCGGGACTACGAGGAGAGGCACGGATGATGACAGAAAGATCGAGAATCGGGATTGGGATTGTTAATATTAGTAGCTTGGGACAGTTGTTTGTCCTCACCCTAATATAGCAGCATTATTTATGGGTAGTTTGGACAGCTGTTCGTTCTGGCCTAGAATTTAGAAAAATAGTTGTTAGGATAAAAACAATTGTTATTTAATATTGACTCCTTTTAGGTGACACCTCATAACCAAGGTTGTTAATGGTTATTGAGTTGTCTTAATCTCAGCCGTTCACTTGTATTAATCTCGGCCGTTGATTTTCAACGAGAGTAGTATATAAGGGGGTCATTGGGTCATTTGTAACAAGGAAGTTTGGAGAGAAACTTGCAGTGTTAGCAAGTAGTCTTGCAGTGTGAGCAAGGGCGCAGTGATAGTGTTGGAGATAGCAGTGGAGGAATATCAGCAGGAGGATTAGGAGATTGTTGGAGCTCTGCCAATAAGAGGCAAGCAATATTTGTATCTCTTGATTTGCTGAAGTTTAATATATTTCTCATATGTAGTACTGGTTTTCCCTACGGGGTTTTTCCAGGGACAATTGTCGAAAATATTGTGTTCACCTTGTTGGGTATTTTTATGTGTTTGTATTTGTGAAGTTACAGTTGTGTTATTTTCCAATATTTGTTGATCAAATAATCTTACAAGATAGGAGGTTAATAATTAGTAACTGTAATAGATTTTTCACATGGTATCAGAGCTAAGTTCGGGTAGAAGAGATTTACCCTAG
The DNA here is from genome assembly GCA_018340775.1 of Taxus wallichiana var. yunnanensis. Lineage (NCBI taxonomy): Eukaryota > Viridiplantae > Streptophyta > Pinopsida > Cupressales > Taxaceae > Taxus > Taxus wallichiana. The sequence continues at coordinate 833,306,982 of CM031240.1, forward strand.
GTGAAAGAAAGTGAGGGTTTATAAAACCCAGTTTAACCTCTTCAAAATTATTATTATTATTTTCTTTTAAGATGGCCTCAAAGAGGTTTAAGAGATTAGGACAAATTGGATGGAGCCTCGAATTTTGGTGTGGGAAGCCGAGAATTTCTCTATTGTTGGAAGAGAATGTTATCCAGAATATGACCTTTGTTGTACTGTACCTACGTGATACAACACAACTCTTAGCATATAAGAAGGAAGATGCCAAGGCGAGGAGGATGATTCTTGACGGTGTCAAGGATCATATTGTTCGCATATTGCAGAGTTAGATATACTACGAAGGCGATGTGGGATGCCATTATGAATATGTATGCAGAATGCTACCACTAAGGAAGTTGATTCTCGAGAGAAAAGTTGAGGAATACCCGGATGAATAAGGGAGAAGATGTCACAAGTTACCTCACCAGACTTAGACTTGTCAAGGATGAATTGGCAGTTGTTGGAGACAAACCAAATGATGATGAGCTAGTGAGAATAGCCCTAAATGGGTTTACTAAGCATTGGGATGTCTTTGTTCAAGTCATCAATGGACGAGACACCTTACCGAGTTGGGATCGACTATGGAGTGATTTCACTCAGGAGGAGCTTAGACTAAGTCTTGTCAATGGAGCCAACAATAAGAGTCATAAAAGTGAGGTGGAATAGGAAAATGTTGCCCTAGCGGGTAAAGGGAAAGAAAAGAAGGGGTCTAGTAAAAGATCGAATTCACAAGGTGAAAAGAAGAAGAAAGATTTTTCAAAGATCAAGTGTTATGGCTGTCATGAGTTTGGCCACTATGTCGGCGATTACCCGAAAGGAAGAAGAATGAAAAGAAAGGCAAGAAGCAAGTTGCGGCTTCAGCAAGTGCAAATGAGCTCTCTAGTAGAATGGAAGATGAGTTTGCACTCATAGCATGTATGGTTAGCTCAACCTCACAGAGTGTTTGGTACATAGATAGTGGGGCATCATATCATATGACAGGAGTTAGAGAATACTTCTCTAGTTATAAGGAAGAGAGCACCAGAATCCAAATCTCTATGGGGAACATGTCCAAACTCAACTCAGTTGGGAAAGGGACTGTTCAGTTTCAGAGGGAGAGTGGTAAGATGATTCCCCTTCATGATGTGTTGCATGTTCTAGGCTTAGGGATGAATTTGATTTATGTATCTTTCCTTCAGGACAAAGGGTACAATGTACTCTTTAGAGGGGCACATGTGTTGATCAAGCACAAGGATTGGAAATCACCCATAGCTATTGGAGTTAGGAGCGGTCGCCTTTATAGGCTACAATTTGATACTCCTAAGGCACTTATGAGCAGCAGTAATCCTAGAGATCTTGGAGAGCTATGGCATAGGAGGATGGGCCATATTCATCATGGAGCACTTAAATTGCTTCATGAGACAGTGACAGGTGTTCCAGAGGTGAGCACAGAGCATGATGATGTATGTAAGGGATGTGTGTTGGGGAAGTTTGTGAAAGCATCTTTTCCAAGGAGTGACAATAGATCTAAGGGTGTTCTTGATCTAGTACATTCAGATGTATGTGGACCAATGTCGACAAAGTCTCTCAGAGGATATGTGTACTATGTTACCTTTATTGATGATTTATCCAGAAGACATGGATATACTTCTTGAAGACCAAGGATGAGGTTTTCAGTCGCTTCCAAGAGTTCAAGGCTCTTGTGGAGAATTCGACAGGAAGGAAGATAAAATTTCTTCGGTCAGACAATGGAGGTGAGTACAAAAGAAATGAGTTCCAGGAGTTCTGTACCAGAGAAGGAATCAAGAGAGAGTGGACTGTTCCTTACAATCCGCAACAGAATGGAGTTGCTGAGAGGAAGAATCGGTCTATAATGGAGGCATCAAGGGCTATGTTGCATGACCAGGATATACCCCGTTATCTGTGGGCAGAGGCATGCAGTACAACAGTATACATACAGAATAGAGTTCCACATAAGGTACTAGGGAAGATGACACCAGAGGAAGCATTCACTGGGAAGAAGCCAGATGTCAGTCACTTTAGGATCTTTGGGAGTTTGGCATATTGTCACATTCCTAAGGATACACGTACCAAGTTAGATCAGACTGCGGAGAGAGGGTACTTTGTGGGGTACAGTGAAACCTCAAAGGCATATCGGATATTCATTCCGGGGACCAGGAGGATTATTGTTCGATGTGATGTCAAGTTCATGGAGGACAAGGCATTTAGAAGGTCTAGAGATTTTCCAGTAGATGATCAGAGTGAGCAGCCAACAGAAGCTCCAAGGATCACTCAATCGAGTCAAGGGTAGCAAAGCTCGAGTACGATTCTTGAAAGTACAAGTATAGACTCGGGAGGAGAGAGTTTTCAAAGTATAGAGAAATAGGTGCAAGAAGAGATGCATCAAGACATGGAGGTTGATATTTCATCCTCTACAGTTGGCAGCAAGAACCGTGAGGTTCAACAGACACAGAAGAATACTCAGGAGTTAGTGGGTACTCCTAGGAGGAGTAATAGACAAGGGAAACCACCAGCCAGGTATGATGACTATGTTGCATTAGTTAGTATGTTGGTAGATAGTGAACCTTCTAGCTATCAGGAGGCTGCACAACATCAAGTGTGGCAAGAAGCAATGGTTGAGGAGTATACTTCAATTATGTAGAATGATGTGTGGGAGGTAGTGCCTAGACCAACAGATAGGGTAGTGGTTGGATCACGCTGGATCTATAAGATCAAGCACGGTGCAGATGGTAGCATCGAGAAATATAAGGCAAGGTTCGTGGCAAAGGGGTTCTCTCAGAAAGAGGGAATAGACTACGAGGAGACATTTGCTCTAGTTGCCAGGTATACTTCTATACGAGCTGTAATCTCAATTTCAACACATATGAGATGATGGCGAGATCCATCAAATGGATGTCAAGACAACGTTTCTTAATGGTGAGTTGAAAGAGGAGGTATACATAGAACAACCAGAAGGCTTTGTAGCACACAACAAAGAGACCCACGTGTGTAGATTGAAGAGAGCGTTGTACGGACTCAAGCAGGCTCCCAGAGCGTGGTATGAGTGCATTGATAGTTACTTGCAGGAAATGGGCTTTGTGAAGAGTGAGGCAGATGCTAATCTCTACTACTTGGTAGTTAGAGGTGAGATTCTCATTCTTGTTCTATATGTAGATGACTTGTTTCTTACAGGTTCACTGGGGCTCATAGAAGAATGCAAGAGGGATCTTGCAGCAGAGTTCGAGATGAAGGATTTGGGACTTATGCACTACTTTCTAGGCATGGAGGTATGGCAGAAAGATGGAGAGATTTTCCTTGGGCAAGGGAAATATTGCATGGAAATCTTGAAAAGGTTCAGGATGGAAGATTGCAAAGCCATGTCTACACCCATGATCATGAATTGGAGGAAGGTAGACACATCCAGGGAGAAGGATGTAGACCCCACCTTATACAGGCAGTTGATTGGTTCTCTCATGTATTTGGTCAATACCAGGCCAGATATAGCTTTTGCAGTTAACTCTCTTAGTCAGTTCATGGTTGAGCCAAAGAGAGTGCATTGGACTGTGGCAAAGCATGTGTTGCGTTATTTGCGAGGTACAATCGAGTATGGAATTAGATATGCTCGAGGTGAAGGAATCAGGTTGATGGGCTATACTGACGCAGATTGGGCAGGTAGTACAATGGACAAGAGGAGCACTTCAGGGTGTTGTTTCAGTCTGGGATCAGGAGTTGTATCTTGGTTCAGCAGGAAGCAGAAGCGTAAGTTTGTGGCTCGAGTTCGGAGAGAGTCGAGTACATAAGAACTAGCATGGAAACATGTGAAGCTATATGGCTTCGGAAGTTGCTAGTAGCCTTGTTTGGTTAGAAGGTTGAGACTACGGTGATACACCTGCGACAATCGAGTTGCATCAAGTTGACGAGAATCCGGTGTTTCATGATAGGTCAAAACATATAGACATCAAGTATCACTTCATCAGAGATTGTGTACAAGATGGGGTTGTTAAGCTACGGTTTGTACCTATAGATCAGCAGAGTAGAGACATTCGACAAAGGCATTGGGAAGGAAAAATTCATCTTCTTGAGAGAGATGTTGGGTGTCATGCGAGAATAGCTTCCTCGCTAAGAGAGGAGTGTTAATATAAGTAGCTTGGACAGACATTTGTTTGTCCTCACCCTAATATAAGAAAGCATTATTTATGGGTAGTTTGGATTTGACATTGCTGCCTCGCCTAGAATTTAGAAAAATAGTTGTTAAGATAAAAACAATTGTTATTTAATATTGACTCCTTTTAGGTGACACCTCATAACCAAGGTTGTTAATGGTTATTGAGTTGTCTTAATCTTATCCGTTCACTTGTATTAAGCTCGGCCGTTGATTTTCAACGAGAGTAGTATATAAAGGGGTCATTGGGTCATTTGTAACAAGGAAGTTTGGAGAGAAACTTGTAGTGTGAGCAAGGGCGCAGTGATAATGTTGGAGATAGCAGTGGAGGAATATCAGCAGGAGGATTAGGAGATTGTTGGAGCTCTGCCAATAAGAGGCAAGTAGTATTTGTATCTCTTGATTTGCTAAAGTTTAATATATTTCTCATCTGTAGTACTAGTTTTCCCTACGGGGTTTTTCCAGGGACAATTGTCCGAAAATATTGTGTTCACCTTGTTGGGTATTTTTTATGTGTTTGTATTTGTGAAGTTACTGATTGTGTTATTTTCCAATATTTGTTGATCAAATAATCTTACAAGATAGGAGGTTAATAATCAGTAACTATAATAGATTTTTCATAGGATCGGGTTCGAGATCGGACCCGATGTTATCGAGGCCCGTCGATTTGAAAATGTTGAAGACAAAGAGGTTTTCTTGGGCAAGAATCTCACCGAGTTGATATTTTGTGAGTCCCAGAGGTTGAAGAAAGAGAAATTCCTAACCGAGACAGATGAAACAATTTACTACTAGTCACGAGTCTAATGTGGTTGCAAAATGTATATAGGGAATAAAAAAAATTGGCTGAGAGATGTGGCGACACGAATGATGCGAAGGTGTCACCATTGGTATTTTACATCTTACCAAAGTTTGAAGTTAATTTGTGGAAGTGACGTCTTCTTTGGAATGGGATTTGCTGGGAACCAAATCTGCATTTTCGGGTAGCTCTTCAAAAAAACTTGATTCCACTTTTCCGTTCGGGCTTAGTTAATGTTTCAAAGTGACATATAAACAATAATTGCATCATTGATTTCATTACGCCGAAGGTGTTTCTTACGATTGGAATAGCCTCGACCTCTCTGACAAGATCTAATGGTTCACAAATTCTGCATCGACGTCCATCTTGACGGTCATAATTCAATACGTACATGTGACAGAAATATATAGCCTGCTTAAAAAATTGAATCTCGTAGTACAAAAATATTTCGAGGCATATTTGGACATTGAGCCATTGTGAAAAGCTATTCTGTGTTATAAATGGGCGGAGGAGGGTGCACAGCAACAAGTTATGAATATCCTCCTGTTTTCGAAGATCCACAGGAGTCGCCATTAAAACAGACTGAAGCATAGCCTCCATTAAATCTGGCGAAGCATAGCTTATAATTTTGCTACAGGGGTTGGACATGTAAATACACCATGAATATACACCATAGTGGGACTCAAAGTTCGGGTGCGGCCTTGTGAGTATACGTCCTATTCCCCTGCAAAAATCGTCGAGGTTTCTCAAAGCCCGTGAATAGACAATGTCTGAGGCTCATGCGTCGTCCCCGCTAAAGCTCTGTTAATATATTCATTGTGTATATGAATGAAATTTGGGGTTTTCCTTCTTGCTCTGTTTTTTGGGGAAATGTTTTTTTAGTAAATGAATTAGGCGTATATTGTGATTAAAAGTTATTATTTTGTCACAGATGGGGATTGTCCATCTCTTTCTTACTGGAGCACGCGGATGAGTTGTGAGTAATCCAACCATGCGTGGCAATGGATTTTATGCTTGTGTAGGGGATATATTAATTGTGCAGGTGGAATTGTTAATCTTTGGTTTTTGCATTCTGTGTTCGATTTTGTAGGATTTAATTTATTGCAGAGCCACTGTATTTTTTTCACATTTGATTTACATTGGGGGTTTAAGCATCTGTTTCACATTGGGGATTTAATTTGTTGCAGAGCCACTCTTTTTTTTCACATTTGATTTACATTGGGGGTTTAAGCATTTGTTTCAAAGATCCCATCGAATCGTGAGCTTAAGTCTGAATGTGGGACTGAAATTAGGCAGCTGTTGTGCCGTGGCAGAGGTCGAAAGCTCTGCAAATTATGAAGCTTCAAATTATAGGAATTCCTCCTCCATAATTCCTGCAAATGCCGAACCGGTTACATTCCTTCTTGCTCCTCATTACAGACGACTACATTCCCTAGTGTCATCTTTCACGCCCTCTTCAAGTTTCGGGGCTGCCACGAGATTACATCATAGCTCTGTATTTTCTCTGAAAGTTGATTATGCTCTGTATTTTTTTGGTTTTATTTTTGTTTGCTTTTTAACATAGCAGGACAGATCATATGAAATACGTTTGGTAAATTAGTCGATGTACATATATGATTCTTTCATTTTAGTACAAATCGAGACCATGTTAATGAGATTATCTTTGGAGTAACTTATTCACACTGATTTTTATCATTTCATTTCTTTCTACGAATCTGAGGTTCTCTTAAAAGGTTTTCTTTGATTCTCTCCTCAATGTGTTTTACTCCAACTCTGTATGATCGTCCTCAGGAATCATATATACGTATTTATTAGCTCTTTTTTTAAGTTTACATGCCATCTCATCTAAAATAGGTGAACTGGTGTTGTTTATGGGTAGGTGTTGCGGAAGAAAGGAAACCACAAAGGATCAAAAAAAGAGGAACAGGCAGGGATCTCCCTCATTTTTGATGCCCTTAGTTAAATGACTGTAAGAGAAAATTCCATCGGCTCAATGGCTCAATATATAGATAGAAATTTTGAGGCATATTTGGACAGTTCAGGTATGTCGGTTTTGTTTGGTTGCAAGTTGAAAGATACCTGTACTCACAATTATGTTTTGTTCCAAAATCATATTTTAGCAATGTTTGAATAAGCGGAAACATCAAACTTCGTATTGTTTTATTATTATTTAAAACAAATATGTTATTCATTGCAGTTGAATTCCATATAGAATCTGATTTATGTGAAAACCAGATATTAGTCTTATGATAAAGTGTCTTACTTAAAGTACCCGCCAGCTTGAGTTTGGTAGTCGAAAACATGTTTTATTTTAGTCATTTTTTATTTTGTTATGCTACCTTTATGGACCACTACTGTGTCAAAAGTGTGTTGGGTGGAGCCAAGTTTGTCATCAATAGTTGAAACTCAACAAAACATTATTTCTGCGTAGTGGCAGTAGCATTTGGCAACGCCAAATTCTCTAAAAATCACTAACTGTACTTTTTCCTTTTACTTATACTTCCCTTAACATTCATGAAATTCTTTGTTTCCTGTTATTTACTAGGTCACTACTAAATTATACTGGTTGCACTTTGACCGCTGGCTAGGTTGCATTGCCGAAACACATTTTATTGTTAAGTAACACTCTTGAATTTTGAAGAATATTTGAAAGGCTTTATTGTTGACTCGTGATTTGCTAAAATTACAGATGGATTAAATTGACAAAAAATTAAAAATGGTTTTTCTTTCTAGCGAAATGAAACACAGGCTTTGATGTAATCTTTACTCCTTTACAGGGGTGTCTTTGTATTTTGATTAAACGTTTTGAAGGATAATCATGCAGATCTTTCAAAGTCTTTTAGCATTTGTTGGTATTGATCTTCTTCGGTTTAAAACTCAATGATTTTCCTATATGAAGGCCCAGATGGTTTCCAATAAGGCAGAACCTTCTCTGTTGGCTGATTTGCAACATATGCTACCTCCCTACTTGGCCTGGAAAATAATACGATACTTGTTTCATACAGATATTCACTTGTTGTTTGACATATTGTGTGATTTTTTCTCCTTACCAGCTTGCAGAAATGAATACGTGAAACACAATTGTTCTTCCTCCACATAGTGTGACCATCACTACTCCCCACTTGCAGAGAGAAGAGAAATGTAATCGAACTCAGTTTTTTGTTAACGTGTCACATTACAGGCAACCTAGGCTGCCTAAACCAATGATTGTTGAACTGGTTAGAGAACATCTCCATTTGCTTCCTTTGAACCCTTTGTACCTCTCAAAGTTTTGCACATCCGGTTCCATTTCTCGCGGGTTTGGTTTGGCCTATGATAGCACCGAAGATGCGGAGAAATATGAGCCGGGACACAGATTGAAAAAAATGGGTGTGTCGAGCTCGGAGATAATTTCTAGAGGGAAAATGAAACATAGTGCAAAAAAATTCCCAATCTCTGCAATAAATTTTTTTGAAAGATAAAAAAGAAATGAGTGCATGTTTGATTGTGTTCCCTGCAGACTTTGTGTATAAACATATAATGTAGATAGCTGAAAAAAGTATAGAATTATGCAGTGCTCGAAAAGTTCTTCGATCTAGTTATATTTTCTTTTTGTTTTGAGAAGCTTCTGTTTTGTGTGGCCTTGACATTGGCTTTATTGTCAAAATATCTTTATGCAAAACTTATAAATATGGTATATTTCAGCTTGTGTATAGACATATAATGTAAATAGCTGGAAAATGTACAGAACTATCCAGTGCTTGAAAAGTTCTTCCATCTTGGTTTATATTTTTTTGTGCTTTGAGAATCTTTTGTTTCGTGTGGCCTTGACATTGGCTTTATTGTCGAAATATCTTTATGCAAGACTTATAAATATGGTATATCTCATTTGTATGTATTTTGATTTCTTATGGATTTCTATTTTATTTGTATTAGAAACTTGCTTTTACATAGACAATGTTTTTAGTGTAGTGCCTTATTAGCTTGTATTTTTGGGATTAAGGAAATAGAGTTACTACACTTATATAATATGTTATTAAATGTATGTTTTTGGAGACATTAATCAAAGAAATATATTTTTATAGACTCGATTGATGCATACATATTTATCTGAGTTGTTACATACTTAGACTAGGTAATATTTTATTCATAAATGAACATTTTGGTTAATCAATTGTCATGGGGGTTGAATAGAAATATACTGTCTCATATTATTATATTAATATTTATTTTTCAATATGATAATATCAACATTAGGCTTGCAAAAAATGATCACTCGTTGAGTTATTATTTATTTAAGTTGTTGAACTTGTGAGATTTGAACTCAGAATAGATATGGCTAAGGGTCATGTGGGAGATATGTTGTTATTAAATGGGATGTGATTATGTTCTATGATACTTCATGCCATTCCTTTCTATTGTGCAACGTTCTTTTAAACCTATAACTGGAAAGAGGTTTCTTGTTCACCGTTGTTTCTCTATAATTGCATTGTTTTTTGTCAATTATAAATATATATTATCAATATGGTTTATGGACAAAACAAAGACAACTATTATCAAGATATAAGTAATGCGACTAACAGATGTGGAAGTTGAAAGGGGCCCAAACTACATTGGATATTTGCAATGGAGAAATCATTAAACAATTCAAAATGAGATGCCCATATGAGTTTCAATCAAATGGTTCATGAACACGATCTTTTAGCTATAATTATTCGTAGCTGCCATTATTTCAAGAATGGGTGCCTCCATTTAGTCGATAACCTTTTGTTGGTAAGGTAGTTTTATTTTCTGACATCCATACATTTTTTTAGAAAATATTTCCTTCTCGCCTAGTTTCTTCATGTGATCATTGACTTGGCACATACAGTCAAAATACTTACTAAAGACAAAAAAAACACTTCTATTTAAAAGATTTGTAGTTGCGCTTAGCTATTTAAAAGAACTATATGTGCTCTTAGCTATTGAAGAAAAAAAACTGACCAAAGTCCAATCATTTCACTTAACCAAAACTACCACTCTTTCATATTGTAAAGAAAGATACATTAAAGAAAGACAACGAAGTACAATTGCCTATTTAAGAGGAAAAAAATGCTTGCCTATGTCAATGTCTCCTAAGGAAACCAATGTCTACCTTTTTTTCCGCTACCTTATTTTGGAAAAAAAATTACAAAATGCATTTGCTTTATAAGGATTACAATTAACAAATTGTTTCGTATAAATATAGTTGCCTCGCACTTTGAAATGAAAAATAAACATATTTTCACTTATTGTTGGTGCATGGCATTTCCAAACTGAGTCAGATTTCTATGCTGACAAAAAAGAGGCATGCAACTTTGTTTTGTTTTTCCCGCGCATGATTACATATCTTGACATGGTTGGACGATTGGGCGTGCCTACAGTATTTTTCACTTTGAGTGTTGTAGACACAAAATGGCCAGAACTTAATAATATCATGCCTGGCTCTCCCCCAGATGAATCTCGCGCTGCTCAACAATTCAGAAAACTCAACATTGTTTCCCATCCTCATTGTGTTGCAACTTACTTACATCAAAGATTCACTATATTTCGTGAAGAATTTTTGTAAAAGCACCTAGGTGCCAAGGAGTATTGGTATAAGTAAAATTATTCCTTCCCCTCTGCTTCCATTTAATTAGACATACTTCTTCTAATCTTTCTTTGTCACAGGTACGGATTGCAACACAGAGGATCAACACATGTTCATGGTTTTCTATGGATTGAAAATGCTCCCAATGTCAATAATATTGGCAGGACAAATATTGAGTCCATAAACAAAGCCAGACAATACTTTGATATGCACATATCTGCATGGAATCCATGTCCTGCATCCGCTCGAACATAATTTATTCATAGATCACTCCAAGATGATCCATGCCTATTACCTTCATTGCAGGTGCTTGTTGCATCCCCTATGCAAGACTTAGAGGAACTAATTAATCAGGTGCAATGTCACACAAAATTATCAGAACAAACTTGCTTCGACAAAAAAAAAAAGCCTACATTGCCGACACAATGCACCCTGGGAGACTACATCCACTTCGTCATTGTTCATGGATGAGAATGGTCCAATTAAATACCTCCTTTTGAGGAATGATGATCAATTGAACACAAACAATCTAGCTATGTTATCTATATGGAGAGCCAACATCGATTGTCAGCATGTTCTCTTGCGACATGCGGTCCTCAACTACATTGCAAAGTACGCTTCTAGATCAGATAAAATGTTTGAAACATACCACCAAATGCTTTCCCAAATAACAGGTACCTCGGAGGCCAATTTCCCCACATATTTCACCATCTAAAAAATGCTCACAAAGAGTGTCGTTGAACATGACATTAGTGCTCAAGAAACATGTCGCATGCTTCTGAAATTACCACCTGTAATGTGTAGCCATGCTTTTGTGACACTAAATGTTGGCAGAAAAGTTTTAAGAAGATTGGTTGAGGCGGAATGTGATGATCCAGAAACATCACTTCTTATGGATGCGTATAGGGTATGCCCATCAAATATGGAGCCCCTTCCCATCATTGAAGTTTCTCGAGACTGGACTTACAACAAATATCGCGATGGAAATAAATCAAAACTTAGATCTTGCCCCGTAATTGTTCACGCCTTTCCCAGATTTCAATGCATCCCTTCGCAAGGTTCGCCATCTTTTGGTATTTTTTGTTGGTCCAAACTCTTGTTGTACAAGCCCTTTCGCAATATTTCTGCAAATATTGGTTCCACCATGCAAGAAATAATTTCCACATGGATTCTTTTCAAGAACAATTACCATCCTTGGCATGTTTCCCACTCTGAAGCAACTTCCATGCAACATTCTGATAGTGTAGCTGAATCTGAAACTAAAATTGTTAAAGCTCCAGAACAGCTGCTCGAATGGTAACTAATTTTCCACTTTCGGCCCAACAACATAGCAGGCCTTGACAACCTCCACATGTTGGGGATCCTTGAAATTGACACCATACACAATTGGAGTGACCATAATGTTCCACCTTCTTTACAAGCCTCAGAACCAACTTTTATTGAAGATAGAAAGGCAACACATGTTCCATCTTGCATACAATATTCAATTCCATTGCCTGACTTAGCTCTATCTCCAGAACAACAAGTAGCTTAAATGATATTGTTCTTCTTCACTACTCATGCAGGTCAAACATTCCTCCACTAAATTTTATTATTCAAGGCACCATATGTGCTGGAAAATCATACCTCATTAATGCTTTGAGGACTTCATTTTCCTCCGAGTCACCGCAAGGCTTGTCACCTCTACTTTTACTTGCCCCAACTGGAGTTACAAATTTCAACATTTTTTCTTCCACTGTACATGTTTGCCTACGCATTCCAATCAAATAACTAAAGCCCTTGGAAGGCCAAGCTTTGTCTTCATTACAAGATACCCTTAAAAATATCCAATACATTCTAATTGATGACATGAGTTTCATAGGCCCAAAACTGCTCAGTAAAATTGACTACCGCCTTTGTGAAGCTTTTCCTCACTCCAGAACATCTGAATTTGGAAACATATTTCTCATCCTTGTTGGACACCTTGGTCAACTTCCACCTATCATGGATATTCCTCTATATGCCACCAACTCCTATGGAACTAGCCTATGGAAAAACTTCATGATGGCCATCTCTTTGAACACCAGCTTCCGACAGCATGGTTCCACTCCAACACAAGCTTCATTTCAGAAATTACTTCTCAACATCCAGAATTTTGTCCCCATGTCTCACGATTGGGAGATGTTTATGTCAAGAACTAATTCATGTCTTTAAGAACAAGAAATCTTTCAATTCAAAGAAGGCCCCCATATTTCCTCAATTAACGACCAAGTCAACTACCACAATCTTTAGATGTTGAAGTCTATTAACTCTCCTGTTGCTAGATCAATTTCTCAAAGAACCATACGTGTTGACTCTGGCGAAGCAGATGACGATCACTTGCATCACAAAGTTCTTCTTTGTATCAACCAAAAATTCATGCTTTCTGCAAACTTATGGGTTGAAACAGGTCTTGTCAATGGTGCTACCGGTTCCATCGTCGGCATTGTTTATGAAAGCCCCTCCACTCCACCAGCTTTACCTTTGTTTATTATCGTCATATTTGATCGGTGCTCGGGCTCCCATTGTGATGTAAACAACCCGACGCATGTTCCTGTTCCTCTAATTTCCCGGAGAAAGTGTAGACAACTTCCACTTAAAATGGCTTTGGCGTTTTCCATCGACAAATCTCAAGGCCTTACTCTGCATTAAGCCACTATTGATATTGGCGGCACACACACACACACACACAAACAAACAAACACACACACACACACACACACACACACACACACACACACACACACACACACACTTACACTTTGATAGGTGTTAACACAATGAGATGCATTTTCCTAGAGTACCCAAATTAACTGTTGTAATTTTGACTATATATAGAGACAAACATGCCAAACATATTGTCTTTCCAAATTCAACTAGGAGAGCTACAATTGGAATGGATGGTTTTCATTGTGTTGGAAAAGAATTTCGACCGTCGATTCCTAGGTTAGGTCAAGAAAAAAATAAAAAACATTACCGCCTACTTTATGGCTATCTTCTATAAGTTTTTCATAAGTTGAAGTCTTATTTATGGTGAGACTCTTGTCGAACAAATTATTTTAGTACCTATATAATGTTACAATTACATTTATTTTACATGTGTTTATAATGATAACAATATTTTTACCGAATTCTCGTTGTTTCCCAGTCATGCTTTGCGTAAATTTATGGATTCAAAGTTTTCTTGTACACTATGCTATTGCGTGTGTCATTGCCTCTATTTCTGTCAATCCAATATACTCGCCTGCTACACCTTTATTTCTCATCATTGCATTCATTCAAAATCCAATGCATTGTTATCCGTTTCGTTTCCTTTTCCGCTCATCGACATTTTCGTTTCAGCGTTAACATCGTGCACCTCATGTGCGATTACTAGTAATATATTTTGATGTTTTTCAGTGACATTTTCTTTCAGTGGCCTTCTTTTACGGGCAGCAATGTGGCACTGACAACAAGGCACCTAACCTTCACCATCTCCCTGCATTCCAATTTCCACGTCATGATATTTAATGGAACTCCACATTAGTCTCTATTCCCTAGGGTTTCTCTTTTTGATAAATAAAATGTAATCACCGCAAATTTTTTGTTTTACCTTTGCAACTACATTGCTCCCATCTCAGCTTTTACATTGTTTTTATTATAAGTAAGTCTGGTTGAATAAGTTTGTAATCAGTATGAAATCATGAAGAAAATTAGTGTCATTGCCAAGGGAAAATTAACGACCTTTCAAAGGATATCTTTATCAACGTCGATATCTTTATCATGACAGTACATTTTCAACAAATACTCTAAGTACACTTATCAACATGTATGGAAAATGGAGAAGTGTATTGTTTCTTCACTTTTTTATTATTTTCATGAGCCCTAGGTGTACAACGTCGGTGAGCTGAATTCTACCGCTCAGTCACATGCCGAGATCTAGAAATTTACGGGCATCCTCTCTAAACCGCACAATATTTGATACTACATGATTAGGTTACTTTCGTTTCAATATTTTTAACCATGGTAAACATTGTATAAAAGATAGTCTAACGGTTTCACGTGACAGTGGCACAAATGGCTCAAATAGTAGCGGGTCATATCCACATTATTTAATGTTAGTGTTCTTCTATTTAATCGCTTTTCTCTCAACCCGGTTAAAAAAGAGTAATGATGTTATTGTTATTATTATTTTTAAATCAACATTTTGGAAAGTTGCATGCTTAACACTCACATTTTAGCGAAAAAGATATGTTCAATAGATTTATTTAGTGAAAAAAATTATTTTCAAAGATAAGACGATGTAGATTGAACTTATCCCTCAAATAGTTAGAACAAGGAATTTTGTTGGTAGATAGATGAGGACAATTTTCAATTATTACTCCACATCTTTTCCAATTGAAATTTGGTTCAACACAAGCTTGAACCCATAGGATCCATACAATGCTATTAATCAGCGTGCCCCAAAGTGGGATATTCATATGTTTCTTGTTGGGGCAATTGACATTGATAGTAAAAACAAACTAAAAATTAAATAGTGTTTCACCAAATGCAACAAACAGATATTCAACCCAATTAGCTCACCTTCTCCAGCATACTCATAAGTCATAGCAAAATAAGAGCTTACCAACATTGTGTGGACATCCATCGAGTCATAATAGGAAGTATTTTTTTGTCAATTTGTAGTTGAAACAATTTATGATAACACATATTACACTGCAAATTACAACTCTAACAAATTTAACATTCTTATCCTCTCGGCATAATTTACAACTCGTGTACAATTGCTAGTGTTTATTCATGTTTTTATTAACTAAGGAGTGAAGGGGCAGCTCTCATATTTTATGCTTTTTTTTTTTAAGGATGTACATGTATTTGAAATTTTTAATAATATTAATCTGTCACATAATGACGTGTCGTTATTTATAAAAGTTGTCATTATTTTTAATAAGGTAAACATATTGTATGGTCTTTCTATATTCATTAATTAATATTAATCTTCTCTGCAATTTAATCTCTTATAAAACTATATGGATTGAACTTACAAATTACACAAAATCAGTAAAATGGCACTCATTTGTGATACTTTCCTTACCCCTAAAAATATGGTGACAGGTGAGGTGCCCATTAAATCTCACCACTGGTGAGGGATTGCATATAGATACTCCTTCGGTTTCTCACCCTATCCCTTTAACTTGTTTTTTCATAAGAAACAAAGTTTAGAGCATTTGACAGATTGTTAACTACTATTTTATAATCATTCTTATTACTCTGAGATTAAGTCAACCAGCAAGTGCACCAAGAATTGCAATGCTCATGCTGATAGAGATGGAAGAAGTCTTTTATGAAAGCAAAGTTCCATGTACAAATCACTCTGGACAATTCGTGAAGGTTATCAACATGTTGAGTCTTCCGAGCCAAAAATCAATAAAAGAGCTATACTTCTACGTTGAATTTAAAACACGTGTGCAGGTTGCATTTAATATCAATTATAGAATCAAAGTAGAAGGAATGCGCAGTGTTGATGCTGTGATGATGTTGTGTCCATGGTAACAATAATCCATTAAAATTTGAAGCACAATGTGGTTTTGTAGATGACATTTTGAGCAATAGAAAAAGACACATTATAAACTAGAGTGTATTCTATAGTCACTTGATATATAGAACATAGTAAATTTACGAGGATTGAAAATGGTCATAGGGAGAGCTACTCCAAATGTTGCAATCTATTTTGGAAGCCTGTAAAAGAGAACATGCAAAACGAATGTTAGTACTATAAAAGCTTTTAAAAAAAGGGTAAAAAAAAAAATGTAACAATATGTTTTCCTTCAATCCATTTACTCTATTATTCAAATATAGGAATTTCATTTAAAAGTGTGCAATAGAATGTAATTGCAAAAATACCAATACCAACATTCTTATCATTACCGATTTAGCAAATGTAAAACTGAAAATCAAATATTTGTTTTTAAATTTGAAGACAATCTGCAATTGGATTGGTCACTGTAATTTGTGCAGTGTAAAAGAAGCACATCCTAGCTCCAAACTAACATCAAAGAAGAAATCAATAAATTTATATTGTTCTATATTGGTTGTATACTATTACTAGGTTTCAACGATTCAAACATAAGCTATATTAATTCTGAATTGATTGTGTCATGTCCCTTTTTCGACCAAAAAAATAATTTAATTATTTAATTTAAGTTTTCTAAAAAGTAATTTTAATATTATAAAAAAGTAACTTATATTTTTATGCCGAAAGACATGTCAAAGTTGGAGTTGGGCCTACTGCCCTTGAGAATGGAGGGATAGGATCTCAACTATCCACTACCTTCTCAAATGAACACACAACCCTTAGCTTCTTTCGTAGGTATTGATTTATTTTTCTATTTCCAATTGACAAGATGACATGTACAATAGCGACGAATAAGGAAAGGCTAGACCCTCCCTATCTGTAACACCTCAATTTAATTTCCTAAAAAAACCAATTTTTTTAACATCGGTAATCTTCATATTCAATCACATAAGTGAAATAAAGATTATTTAGAGAAATCAATTATAAACTTGATTACTAGCTATTAGTTTAGTTTGATCCATCTGATAACTCTTCGTGTATAAAACTTATGCAGCTGAGAAGGGTTATTCTTTTCCCTTCATTCACTCATTAAGAGTAATCATATCTAGGTTTACATTTTTCAAGGTTGAGACAACTATGTTTTCATCCTTATATGTCTACCACGAAAGTCAATCTTCGTATTCTTGGTATCTGACATATATAAGTAAGGATATGGTGAACAAACAATGCAATCAACCATTTGCATTACTTTGGCCAAAGTTTCTCATTGTGCATAAACAACGTATCTCGAGACTGCACAAAGCCTAGAGATATAGTCTTTCGTCACCAAACATTTATCTCGACACAGTTATATGGATCTTTTTGTTTAAGAAGGTGAACATGTTAAGAAGGAGAAAGTATTCTTTATAAGACCATCTTCGTAGATGAAAATATCCACAACTTAATCGAGGTTCTTATGGAAAAGGGAGAGACCATGTAATGGAATTATTTTCATTACGTCCTCTTTCCATTTTTTGTAACTACCCCTAGTTAGTACTATGTCAAGGTATATGTTTGATGAAAAAGAATATATTTAATCTATGTCGTACTTAATATTTACTACTGCAGCTACTTTACATCTCACAATTATTTCTTCGTGACTTGGTTATTCCTATTTGATTAGGTTTTGGTCATACAAGATTAATTATGGATTCTTAAGTCAATCATTTATGTTTTCCATAACTTTGTAATTTAATTGTGTTATAGATTAAGTCAGTTGCTGTCACATGTAAACTCATCTTAATAGGGTTATAAATTACTAAGTAATTTAATTGTCTTAGTTTACTAAACTGATATCTTATTTAGAGATGCTAACATCCTTCCTTCATAAGGATTAATTTATTAATTCCTAAGGGAATAATAACTCTTGAATATTTGATTTGTAATATTCATACTTCTTATTATTATCTAAGATTATATTGTGTGTTCATTGTCATAATATCTTTCTATTATGAAATAAAGATGATATCGTTACCATTTTCATTTATTTCATAAACATATTAACATCCCATATAGTAATCCATGTTACCCTATTTGGTTCAATCCTTGTTACTATTAATTTAAATCCACTCATAATATTAGTTTCATTAAGAACTCATAATAAATAATAACTTATTATTTCACCATAAGGGTCTTGTGACCAATTAATAATTTACTAAAAGAACATATCATACAAATTATAAGCCTTTAACATAAATGTAGAAAATGTCTACTAATACACACAAGTAACATAAATAGGTCTTCATAATTTATTTAATACCAAAACTTTTACAAGATTTGTAAAAAAAAAATCGTTGTAGAATTTCATAATTATAACTTTACTTGAGTCTTAAGCCCTTTTTCATTTAGGATTTCATCATGAAATCGACATTACAACTAGAGGTTTATATTAAACAAGGATTTCTTATACAGATATCCAAATGATCCAAAATCTTCATAAGTATTATAATCAACCTAGGTAATCACTTCATGACTTCCTTATTTACCTGTACAATCATTAGAAGATAAAATATACATGTGTCAGTTCATAAGAGTTGGCATGAGACAATCGCATTATCTTCTATATCATAACTGTTATAAAATGATAATAACATAAAAGTGTTGACCTTGCAATTCATATTAATAATATTCAACCTATTATCTATTTGAAGCATCAATCAAAACATCATCTTTTTTTACTATTGGAACTTCCCTTTATATTAATATAAAATAAATAGAGTTATATTAGCAGGGGCGACCGGAGAACTCACGGTCCCACAAAATGCCATGAAGGCAACAACAAAACACTAAAAAGGCCATAGAAAATGCCACATGGGCTACATCAAAATGCCCATAGTGCAAGTAGAAAGAAAAATCACACTATCAGAAATCAAGCACATGCCACAGCACTAGGAGAAGGAGGAGGAGGGTCATCCCAAGGACGGATAAACACCCCTCTGTTCGGTTGGGCTAAGGAAGAATCCAAGCGCCACACCATCATAGTCGACATTTGTATCTCTGTAAAGGACCACATTGTAGAAGCCTCTCACGATGTCACCGTTCGCTCTCCTCGAGCCCTTTAGCTCTGTCCTCGTTGCCTCCAATGGCAAAGGGCGGTGGGGCTCTCTGCACTGGGCATGCAGACTACAACGTCATCTTTTTTATATCAATGTATATTAGCAAATTCTAGTCAACATATCATGATGATCTTGTATTATAATTTAAATACTCAAATCCATATTTCCATAATTTCCTAATTTTAGGCTCAAATCATACAACATAATAGCTACTATAATTCAAAACCATTTACCCATACATTGGTAACTTTTAAACTCATTACCTAATGTAATATTTTATGTGCAATACATTACTTTTCAAGATAAATATCAATATGTAATAAACTATTTTTACTAACTTCAAAAACAATAAAGAAACAATATTGTCCCTTACACCCAAGAATGGAAACAAATATAGAAAAGAACTAACAGAGAATTAATCATTCCTTATTAATTTACTCACATATTTTCTGAGAGGAAAAACAATCATTTCCATATTAGAATTTCAATATCCTTTATTACTTAGACCCTTTTAGGGCATTGCTTAAACCAAAATGTCACATGTCTTGCCGAGAATCTAAATCCAAATGAAAAAGGTAATATCACCCATTAAATGCAAATCAACAAGTAGTAAGTTTTTTATTCATATTCTAAATAGTTTCTGACATCAGAAGCGTAATGCCCCATTCGGTGTTTACCCTAGTTCTTGTCGCAATGACCCTCTTGTGGAGCGTCGAACGGCTGTGTGTAATTCTGATGTCTTGGCTCCATGGTCGGTCTTTGCTTCGTGTTCGCCTTCGAACGTTAACATCTAGTTTATCCCCTTGGTTGCTTAGGCCTGTTCACATGTTGTTTTAATCATTGTAAGTAATATTCTCCTTTTACTTTTCTCTATTCATTCTACACGTCTAAATTTGTAGAACATGAGAAATCGTTTCTCTTTTCCCTTTTTGGTTGTTACCTATGACAGCTATTCCTTGTGATATGCTTATTTAATAGAGAATGAATAGCCAAATGTTATGGAAGACTTCTACAAACTTAGGTTTTGCTAAAGGATTTTTCTCTGAGCTAGGGTGCATTTGTTCTAAGCCAACATTTTATTAGTATAATGGTCAAAGCGTTTAACAAAAGAAGCGGTGACAAGGATTCTGGGCAAAAGCTATTTATTATTTGTCCCTTACTTGAGAACGTATATTCATAAGTTTCAAACAGAATATACAAAAGTATCATTATCAGTGGGCTTGGAGTAAATATATTGAGGCCCATTTGTTTTATATCCCATTCTTATAACCTTTTATCCACTGTAATAATGTCACATACTTTAACCTCTCCAAGTTATATAACACAAAGTTAATTTATTATTCTTATTATTTCCTTCATTGATATCGATGATTGACCAAGACTATTGAAAGATGAAATCATGGTTCTGAATCTTTTTGTTGAGCTCTCAGAGGTTCATTCCTATGTGTGTACTGAAAAATCCTCAAATGATTTCCTTGTAAAGATCGAAGTGGTTATTGACCTTTGGTCAAATATTTTAATTACAAACTACAGAAGGACTATTTGGCAGTTTATTGTGGTTAGAGTGGGTATCGATGGAAAAGCAAGGATGGACCAAGTAGCTGGCAACTGAGTATAGGAGAAGCTTCATCCAATGCAAATTTGCTGGGATCTTAAAAGCAAATTCAACCAACATTGAAGCTGTCACCGGGATGCTCTCAAATGAATTGCATTGTGTTAGAGCACAATAAAGAGTGGTGGCGACAGCCTATCTTTAAATATAAATTTAGGGCTACTCATGGGTGTGGAACGAGTAAATCTAGGGGGTGTTTGTAGATAGGAACTTAGTCTCTCTCATATTTGGTTGGAAGGATAGACTTTGAATAAGTGAATGCTGATTGTGTTTGTGAATAGGATTTAGTCTCCTCCCAACCACCTACCCTGCAGACCGTAATGGCCATTATGTTTGTACCTTGCGTGAGGGAGATGGGAGTCGGTGGAGTCCCGTTTTCTTCACCATGATCTTATTTTGATTCTTTTATTCAATGCATATGGGCGCAGTAATGGGTATCTTGCCCGGGCTGTAGACGGCTTTCTGTTGCTGTGGTTTTTCCAACGTTTTTATAGATGAGTTCAACATTGTTTTGGCCTTTTTCCCACCTCGAATTTTAGTCGCTTCTCTGTTTTGACTGCGTTGGGATTTTTCCATTATTTGTTGATCAAGGCTGCTCTTAATTCTGACTCTTATCAAGCTTTACTTAACTCAGAAACAACTAATTTCAGTTTCAATATATGCAAACCTAATTGATCGGAGATCTGGTATATTGGCCCACCTACTTTCTGTATTGGGTCCGCTAAATTGCTGAAAAATGATGGAAGCTTAACCTGTAGAGCTTAAAGGAATTTGACATTGGAGTCGTGAAAATTAAGCCTTGATTGTTTCGTTTACGACCTGCGCGCGTGGTTTTAGATGAAGCTTCAAGCTAGTGAAGCAGGCGTGTTACCTCCACTTTCATTGGATGCTGCGAGGTGTGTTCTTGTTGGGGATCCACAGAAATGACATGTGACTGTGATAATTAGCCAGGCAGCAGGCATGTTGCAGTATAGTCGAAGCCTTTGTGAGCACCTCCACCAAGCAGGTTGTCCAACTATGTTGTTATCTGTGCAGTATCAAATGCATCCTCAAATTCGGGTTTCTCCTTCAAGATATTTTTATCAAAATCGACTTTGTGACAGTGAGAGTGTTACCAGGAGACCGGATGAAGTTTATTGCTAAGATTCTCTATTGAGACCTTACTTGTTTTACGATGTAACTCATGGAAGAGGATCTCATAGAGGCGGATCTGTTTCATATCAGAATATTCATGAAGCAAATTTCCTTGCTGTGTATTCCTACCCTTTTTCCCCCATCGATTTGTGGCATTTTGTCACGTTTTGCACGCTTCGTGGATTCTCTTTCTCCTTGCATACGTTAGTTTGGAGGCGTGTTCTTCTTCAAATTTCCATTATCCTTGTTCCTTGTGTTGTTTCGATGTCTCTGTCCTTCTCTGGTGCCCCATCTTTAACGCAGGCTGGAAGGTTGTTTAGAGGGTTGTACAGTCTGGCCTTGTCCCTTTCTTTCAAGTATGTGCTAGACATTTTTCATTAAAACCATATTGTGCATACCGTAGTCTTGACAGCACCTGAGACCACCATTCTTTCCATTCGACGTTTCTTATAAAATGGAGCTCTCTGCCCAGGCTAAGCATAGACGAGAATGGAGCTTGAGTGCCCAGCCTATAAAAAGGGGAGATTCGACATGAGGATTGTTGTTGCTGGTCCGGGTGGTGTCCATGAAACCTATTGAATCTGGAGAAAAAGGCAAGATATTTCTACACTTTTCTACTATTATTTTATTTAAAATTATTGTGAAATCGAACCACTTTTTCCTTGCATTGATTTGTTAGTTGGATGTCATGATGAGAGATTTCCCTTTTCGCTCGTTTTCTTCTTGTTTTACCTTTTATCATTGTCGGTATGTTGGTCGAAAGGATGCGTGTGCCCTATCCTCCGGGTGTTATGTTTCTCTTACTCGAGTGATAGTGTAACGACCCAAATAATCACACACACGAACAACACAGTGAAATACAGGATAATTTTTTTGGCTTGCTTGACACATAACATGATGCAACATGTCGTCACCAAGTATACAACTAACACTGTGAACAACTTGATACAAGGATGGCCATAAAGGCAGCACGGAAACGTTCACACATATCAAGGACAATTTACTTTTCTTTTTGACAAGACAACATAGAAGTACAATCACAGAACACACTTACAGTTAGGGCCAACCACAAGGAGATATTCTTGAGGGTTATTTATTTTAAAAGGACATCTTGCAATTCTTAGCTTACGTTTTCAAGGAGACTCGGGATATGATTCATACAATTCATCTTACCAAGTTAAATTTATTCTTTTTACACAGAGTAATTATCTTTAAATCTTCTCTATTATGACCTTTATTTGCTTAATTCGTTTATCAAGAAAAAAGAGAATTTCAATTCCACAAGGCCATCTGCTCACCACTAATGCTACTAAGATTCGTTCTTGCCCACAAGACAACATGGTTTTAAGTTCAACACACTTAAGAGAAGAGATATAAGGTGCCTTGAAAAAGGGTTAGGGGGAGAAGGTCGAGATGAAACATTTTTAGGACCTCATTAGTTATTGCAGTATTAAATTGAAGCTAGGGCTCTTAACCAGATTTAACAACAACTTTACTTAGGCTTCGCTAAAAGTATTATCAAGGAGTAAAAGAATTTACTTTCCAAAAGGCTGAGAGATAGATTGTGTGGTTTCAAAATTGTTTTCTCCTGTTTATTAAATCTTATTATCCTCAAACAATTAACAGTTCATTTCACCTTAGGGTCATTTTACAAATTTTACCATGAAAGGCATAATGTTCACTAGAGGAGCTAGGGTTATCGTGTTATAAAGTTTACTTGCAATGATAGTCTTGCCCTTGTTTACTTAAAGAATTTCTTGCTCTCAAGTTGGTGACCCCTACGTTACTTTATTTGAATACAACTTTTAATTTAACTTCCTGAAGTATTAAACAATCCCATGTTAGTTTACTTATGACACTTTATTACTAAGTCATATCAAGGTTTAACTCAAAATTTATTCTCAAGGCAAGGTTGAAGCAACACTCATTTACGAGAACAAAACAAGATTACATCATTTCTTAAAATACTGATGCTCCACAAGTCACTCAACCACAATAACCAAATTTTCTTTTAATTTCAATGATGGTCAAACAATACAAGGTTTCCAAAGTTCAGATGACAAAGTCCACAATACTTTATACTAAGACATTAATCCTCTTTTAAACTTTCCACTGGACGTTAACAATAGTTGAACAACACAAAAAGGTTTCGAGCAAAGGATCTTCTCAACTGAGGTTGATGACAAAAGTCTACAAATCTATCCCTCATCTACACGCAAAATCCATCTGCAGCAAATTTTCTACAAGAGTCAGTTCACGAGAACTGAGCAAGATAAGGCTACACAAAACCACCATAACTATTATCTAACAATATCATGAAAAGAAACACTTTATTACAAGAATTTGGGTCAAACCTCTAAACACTACGTACACATCAAGTTATAATAAGGTCTATAACATGTCAATCAAAGAAGGAGAAGACCTTGTACTTCAGTTAGGAGCAAATGCAACGAAAGTGACAATCATATGAGAATGGCCCTTGGCCCTATAAGGAGAAAACAAACAATCTAGCAAAAACAGTATCCCCATCAAGTAAGTAATTACACAATAATTACAAGATTGAGAATTGATATATATACCAGTCATCTAGAAATTTATCAAAGGAACCAAACGCATAGGCTAAAATAATATTTTTCCAAGAGAACAAGAGTTGATCGGCCCAAGAAGGGGGAAACACGGGTTTCAGAAATTAACACAAAAAGCCATGTATAATTGAGTTTCAAACCGGAAATCAATTAGAGTATACACACAACATAAGTTTCGAAGCGAAGGCAAAGTATACTAGTTTTGACCATTAACTACAAAGAGATCTACCAACCATCCAGGAAGGGTCAAAGTCTTACAGGCTAGTAGAAAACCCGAGAGAAGAAGGGGGTTCCGTCTAACAAGAGTATACAATAATGTCATCAACAAATTTTTATAACACTAAAGATTTTGCAAACCTCCACTACAGTACTAATGTTTGGTTAATTTAAAATAAATTACCCATATCCCAAAACAACCATATTTTATGGCAACCACAGGTAACATATAGTCAACCAAATCGCACAAATAGATACAAACATAATTTCCAAGTGACATTATCAAAACAAGACCTTCCGCTATGAATCCATAAGATTATCAAATGAAAGCTGAGTTTTTCCTGAAGATTAATCACATTTAAGGAAATTTCCATCACAAACTATTACGGTAATTACGTGCATAAAAACCGACCAATAATAATTAATAGCGTTAATATTACAAGGGAGAAAATAATGCAAGTTAGGAAAAAAAAACAGAAGAGCGCCATCAGCAATAATTCTGAGATGGGGATTAGACCAAACTATTCCAGTGTCAACGAGGTACTAGATTCGCACAAAGAACCTCGAGCTTAGTTGATCCGTAAGGCTAGTTATGGTTGAGTTGCAGGATGGTCAAGGTACTTCCTGAGGATGGCCTTAAAATCCTAGAAACAAGATGAAAGATAATATAAGAGTCTACACCTGCGAGACGGAAAACACACTGCACACAACCTTTTCATTCAAAAAGTTTAATACTGAAACTCAAGCTGGTTAGCCCCAAGCCTTGATCACACAATCCTACAACCTTTCTTTCTCGATGCCAAAAGGTTATCAAAGGGACTTGCGAAGGAGCTAACAAAACGTCAAAAGACAACTTGGGTGCTAGGGAGGAGCTTCATAGTTATCGTAACTTACTTCCATGATATCGAAAATACTAGTTAATCAACATAACAACTTGCAACTCAATCACAGAGAAGAATTAATACATAAACAAACAGACGAAGGTCTATCATTCGAGTAAGAGAAACATAACATTCAAAGGAGAGGGCACACGCATCCTTTCGACCCACATTCTGTCAACGATGGGATAATTTTAGCGGCGAATATTCGTAATATGGCGAAAATTTCATTTTAGGAAAATTTGAAAAGGCGAATTATTCGGAGTGGGTCGGTGTCCTGTTCGCTAAAATATAAAGTATATTTTTTTGGGGGGTCGGCTTCGCCTTCATTTGAAAACATCTCCTATAAAAACCTATGTGATTAGCGGGTAGTATACCTCAAGTAGCTTACCAAATTACCAATACTGTGAAATTTGAACTCGCATACCCTTGAGCACCAGAGATTCATATTACTGTTATCTGTGATTGTTGGCGCGACACAAATGCGGTGTTGGCGCAACAAGGGCAATATTGACGCGCGAAAAGAGGCATCTTGATGCACGACAAGAGAAAATCTTGATGGCGACGCGCGACAAGAGTGTATTGATGCGCGACAAGAGCTATCTTGACGCGTGACTTGGGCTAAGAAGTGACGCGCGACAGAGGAAGGGTTGATGCGCGACAGAGGTTGTGTTGACGCGCGACTTGGGCAGTGTTGACGCGCGACATCGACAGCAGTTCACCGTGACTGAGACCTCGAGAGGCTGGACGACGCAGTCGCTTCTTGGTTCTTTTCTTTGTGTGGACTATTTTCAGAATAATGGAAGGTGCCAGCTCAAAGAATACGAATAACCTAAAAGTAAGTAAGAAATCTCAGAAATCACTCTTCAAGTATTTTGGAAACTCTGCGGATACAGATAATGTAAATACCAATCATATAGATGCCACCAAAAAGAATCGAGAATCTTGGTGTGTGGAAGGTATTATTGAGGTGGACATGCATTACGCATAGTATCACGATCAAACAAATGAAACCTACGATAATATGCCGAGATCTTGAAGATATTGTTCTGTTGGGGTGCAACCGAGAAGTGCGGCTAGATATCACGAATACAAACACTCAAAGCAAAATGGAAGGCAGAAATCAATATCAAACTCTGGTCAAGAAAGAGGAAACTAGGTGATTGCGATATTGCTCAAAATTCTACTCAAAAAAGTAAAGCATTGAAAACGAACAAGAATATGTGGACCATTGGCGGGACATACAAGTTTGATTGGGCGGCTAAATTTCCATTTATTGAACTGTACAATCATCTAATTCGAAGAAATCCCATGTGAATGTACATGTAAAATATGTACGTGGAAATTGGGAAAGCACACAAAAATGCAAATGAAATTTGGACACTATAGAAAAACATTGTGGAAAACAATATTTAAGCATATGTGAGGCGGATGGCGAGAAAATCAAAACACATAGGTGGAAAACTGAAAAGGAGTGCATGCATGTCAGATACGCAGCGGAATATGAGGCAGAGCAGAAAAAACACAGACATCTGTTGGAAAAGGGAGGAACAATCACATCGCATATTGGTAAGATGAAAGAAACAAATCTACATGCAAAATTCATACAATTCTCTACTCTTTTTCAAATACTTAAAAAAGGAAGGGCGATGTCAGATTTCCTTGATTTCAAAGTTTTGTATCAATTTAACGGAATGCTGAATGTACCTCAGTCTCATTGGTCTGAGAGTAGTGGATGGGAAATGGCAAAATGCCTCTCGATGATAGAGAAGGAAGATTTGAAAGAGAATGTAAAAAAAGCAAACTTTATCTCTCTTTCAATTGATGAAGTGACAGCAGTTGACAACACCGCATGGGTATGTATCCACATATATACTTTAGAAAATCATATAAGGACTCCTCATCTGTTGGGTGTTATGAAAATGGTTGAAAACTGCAATGCTGAAAACCTATATAAAATAGTTGTTTCTCATTTGAAAGATGTTCTTTGGTATGGTGATTATGAAATTGCTACGAAGTTGGTATGCGTTAGGCGAGATGGTGCATCTGTCATGCGGGGTCACCGAACAGGGTTGTGTGTTAGATTACAAACAACAGTGGCCCCATATATGCTACCAATTCACTGTATGGCTCACAGAATGAATTTAGCGTATAAAATGGTAAGCAACCACGAAAATGTTGCTAAATTAGAAGACCTCATAAGAGAACTTCATGCCTATATGTCAAGCAGCCCAAAGCGTTTTCTCGAGTTCCAAAAATTTGCAATTGGAATTACAGACGGCAAAAAACTTCTGAAGGATGTGGAGACTAGATGGATCTCTTTGTATGAACCAGCATGCAGAGTTCGTGAGGAGTATCCTTCATTGGTTGGTTTCATGCACAAATACCGTCATGAAGTTGATAGGGCAAGGGACCTGTTGTTCCGCTTAACTGATTTGGAGACTTTGCTTACATTGGTTGGTATTCTTCCAATGTTAAAGGAGATCAATACACTGATGAAGCATGCACAGGGCAGATTGATCTATATTGTGGATTTTATACGGATGAGGAAAATGGTATGTCAAAGTCTTGATATATTGTATTGTTCCCAGGATAGTTTTGATGCACCTGTTTTTGAAAATTGGAGAGATTTATTAGATCTTAAAAATCCTAACACCTTTTTGAGATTTAATATCCACGATCACCTATGCATCTCTGTTAATGGGAAGGAAATACCTATGCACATTTTGCAAAGACGTCAAGATATTACAGGATCGGAACGAGAAGATGTTCCTGTGACACGTAATTTGTTTGAGTCGTGATAGTTGAAACAAGAATAAAGCTTAAAAATTTGAAACCTTGTCATCGAAATTAGGGAGCGTTTACGTAAAGATAAAATTGGAAGCCATGGGTGTGATGAATCAATTTTTGG
This sequence comes from Taxus wallichiana var. yunnanensis, assembly GCA_018340775.1. Lineage (NCBI taxonomy): Eukaryota > Viridiplantae > Streptophyta > Pinopsida > Cupressales > Taxaceae > Taxus > Taxus wallichiana. The sequence goes on from CM031240.1 coordinate 833,335,527, forward strand.
AATACAGAAGGTGGCCGTGCAGACTTTGTCAGTAAGCATTTCCATAAATCAATGGGTACAATAATGGAACAATTTACAAAGACGTCAGAGCTCAAGGGTACGGAAATCAAAGGTATACTGAATGCCGATTTATTAAAGTTTGATCGACCAATTTTGCAACAACAATGAGGAACCAATATAAGAATTTAGATCAACCTTCTGAAAGTGGTGCTATTACAAGGCTGTGGAGAGGAATCTATCAAAGTTCTATCTTACAAGAAGATATCAGTGAGTATTTCAGACTATATGAGTTATGCCAGACAATGATTTTGGGGTCTGTGGAGGATGAAAGAGTTTTCAGTGCATTGTCATTTATAAAATCAAAACTGAGAAACAGGTTGGATAAAAATCTGGAAAGTTGCATGAGGTGTTACGTTTCACGATACTCCCTCGAAACCTTTCCGTTTGACAGAGCAATTGCGCACTGGAATTCCCTTTGCGAAAGAAGAGGTGTAAATAATACAGCTACAAGTACAAATATTCCCAACCTTGAGAGTGTAATTGGCTCTTCGTCACATTCTACAGAAGACAACATCGACTTTGATGAAGCTATTGATAATGGATTGTTTCAACTTTAAGTAGGTATCTTCTTTATCTATCTTTTATCTTTATCATTAAAGATGTTACAGGTCTATATACTAAAAATGTCAGGCAATTCACCCATCTATCTACTAATCCATTTCTCATGTTGGATTTTTTTAAAACACAGATCTAGCGCATTACCAGTGGCAGTGATGATTTCAACTTTAAGCAGGTATCTTTTTCCCCTTAATCTTATTGTTTGTTACTATTCATTTTTTGACAGAGCAATTGCTCACTGGAATTCCCTTTGCGAAAAAAGAGGTGTAAATAATACAGCTACAAGTACAAATATTCCCAACCTTGAGAGTGTAATTGGCTCTTCGTCACATTCTACAGAAGACAACATCGACTTTGATGAAGCTATTGATAATGGATTGTTTCAACTTTAAGTAGGTATCTTCTTTATCTATCTTTTATCTTTATATACTAAAAATGTCAGGCAATTCACCCATCTATCTACTAATCCATTTCTCGTGTTGGATTTTTTTAAAACAAAGATCTATATCATTACCAGTGGCAGTGATGATTTCAACTTTAAGCAGGTATCTTTTTCCCCTTAATCTTATTGTTTGTTACTATTCATTTTTTCAGCTCTGGTTATTATTAAAGATGTTACAGGTGTATGTATTTACATTTAGTTAAATACAAAATTTTTATTTTTTGAAAACGTGGGTTGACATCCGTCCGAGGAAGCTGTTACTTCTCGGGACTGACAATGTCAGGCAACTCACCCATCTATCTACTAATCAATTTTTTGTGTTGAATTTTTTAAGACAAAGATCTAGCACATTACCGGTGATGATTTCAATTTTAAATAGGTATCTTCTTCAACATAATCTTATTGTTTGTTACCTTACATTTTTTCAGCTCTTGTTATCATTAAAGACATTACAAGTCTAATTCTTTATATTTACATTTATTTAAAGATATTGTTGGTCTATATATTTTAAGATGTTGCTGGCACTTCTCAGGACTGACAATGTCAAGCAACTCACCCCTCCATCTACAATGTCATGTGAAACAAAGATCTAGCACGTTACCCTTGATGATTTCACAGCAATCTAATACGCAAGAGGTAAGCTAAACCCTAGCATATTTGCAATTATGATTAATTTCTTACCAGTGATGATTCTTTCTTGATTTCTTAGAATTATATTTAATTTATTTTTAAATACAAGTCCACATAAAATTCACATAAAATTTGGGATAAACAATACATTATACGATTTTAAATATAAGTCCACATAAAATTCCTCATCATCCATATATATCATATCATCACCATATCATTATCATATCCTCATTATCATCATCTATCATTAATTATCAATTATCATCATTCATCATCTACGTCCACATACAATTCATGACAATGCAAATAAACAAGAAACATACATATAATTCATGATAATCACCATCTAATGCAATTAAAATTAAAGATTGTATGTAAATCCATATAATTAAATTCAAATACCATAGTACATACTCAATAGTAGAAGTTTTCAAATTCAATATTTAAAGTTTCCTCAATAATAAAAGTTTCTAGTTTTCAAAACCCTCTTTTTCTTTATTCAATTCTACTCCTCTGCACTATTTCCCAACGGCTTCTTCCACTGTGGCTGAACCTCTTTCCCCAACACCAGAAATCTCCATGCGACAGCAAATTTGGATCAGCTGCAGCGTATAAACTATCCCGTTGCCAATAATTTTCATTGATTAGAACCTTTAGCCCTTCTGTCCCATTCTATAAGCTGATTGATATGAGGAAGCATCTCCATCTTTCTCATCAACCCACACAAAATCTTTTTTGTGCTTGTCCAGATCTATGAAATACTCCTTGCCCTCTTTAGAGGTACTTGTGCCCAAACCCTGGGCTGTATGGTCCAAGCAACAAGTGATACCTAATCAGCAAGTGAACAAAACCAGAACTCGAAAACATATAAAGAGGAAACAAACTAGCATTACTTTGTACTATATGGTCCAGCCGGTTATCGATCCACTCAATGATTCTCTCCAAGCTTCATACTCAGGAATTGTGTAGAAAGATAACACATTTCCATTTTTGTGAGTTGCCTACATCAACATGTGCCGACATTAGACATGGAGATACATAACATCTGGAGGCTTAGAAAACAAATATAAAAAGTCTCGAAACACAACCAAATATACAGGGGGAACATTTACAGAAACTAAACAGCGCTATACAAAGATCATGTACCTGGTCTGTCATTATCATCAGATGGCCATATATTTAATGCTGTCATATATTTTATCTTCCTGTAGACCAAGGATTTTTTTTCTATTTACTATCTCTTTATTCTCCATTTGTTGGTGAGTGGTAGCTTCCCAAAAAATAGATATTCCTGCCACCTGATAGGATAAAGATAACTAAAATAACAAAAAATTAAATTGGAAAGTGATGTCGAAACATGTCACAATACTACCAAATTCAATATTCACATTTCCCTGATTCAAGCCACAAACACTTACAGCGACTGCAAGAGCCTTGGCTGAGTCACCCTCCGTTAATATTAAAGTACATTGATCAGAATTCTTCCCTCCTGCTTGATTTGCATCAAGTTTGGGAACATCAATTAATTTCCCCTTCTTGGTTCCATCAGTTTTCTTAAGATCTTTTTTTTTTTTTAAACTTTTCCACTGCACTCATCAGGTCAAACAAAGTTACAAAGCCCATCTTAGATAACCTGACCAAACAAAGTTGCAAAGATAGATAAGCATTTGAATCAACGCATTCCTGGAGCCACTGTCAAACCTTGCATTGACCTCTAAGAATCCTTTAAGAAACAATGTGTTATACTCTTCCTTACTATGCACAAATCTTATGACAAGGTAACATCAATATGAGATTTCTCAACTTTATAACATTTGTAGATACTCATTTTTCCCTACTTTGAGCATGAATCAGAAGTATAACCTCTATTACACAATACATCTTCTTGTAGTAGCAATACATTCTTGTCTCAACACCATGATAGACCACATAATGACATATAGAAACAATGTGTTATACTCTTCCTTACTATGCACAAATCTTATGACAAGGTAACATCAATATGAGATTTCTCAACTTTATAACATTTGTAGATACTCATTTTTCCCAACTTTGAGCATGAATCAGAATTATAACCTCTATTACACAATACATCTTCTTGTAGTAGCAATACATTCTTGTCTCAACACCATGATAGACCACATAATGACATATAGCATGACATTTGGGTCTTGACAGACCTTGAGCTTTTCTCAAAGATGTGAAAACATTTCTTAAGGCATAAAACAAGGTCCTCTTAATATGTCACCTTTTAGAACTACAAGACATTGATGAATCAACACCTTGACATGGTCTTATACCACTTTTAGAGAATTATAAATCTCCTTGATGAAATTCTTTCACTTTGTACATCATGAAGCACTGATAATTTTCATCACCAACTAGGACTGAGTCAGCTTGAAGCACTGACAGAGTAACTTGCACTTGACAATCCAATATTCAATTCATGAATTCCTTAACAAGGATGAGCTTTACCAACTAGATAACAGGACAGATTGCTAGACCTTAGCATCATTGACTTGGATATCTTTATTTTAGACTGATAAAGGTCATTCATAAAATCCAAACACACTTTGAAGTCCTCAACACGTTGAAAAATCATAGTACAACACAGATTCTTAACCTATCCACCTTTTACCAACTATAGACCTTAAGTCTACTTTCATAGACAGTATAACCCCACAGATACAATTAAAGTCCCACGACATAATTTTCAAGATAATTAAAGTCCCACAAGATATTTAGGCACTAAATTTTACATTATACACATTAAATTGATCATCGTCTTTCATCATCATCTATCATTGATTATCAATTGTCATCATTCATCATCTACGTACACATACTATTCATGACAATGCAAGTAAACAAGAAACATACATATAATTCATGATAATAACCATCTAATCACCATATAATTAAATTCAAATAGCATAGTACAAACACAATAGTTGAAGTTTTCAAATTCAATATTTAAAGTTTAGTCAATAATAAAAGTTTCTAATTTTCAGAACCGTCTTTTTCTTTAGAAAACTTCTGCTCTGCTCTCTTCCCCAACGGCTTCTTCCACTCTGGCTGCACCTCTTTCCCCAACACCAGAAATAACCCCTGAACTTATAAGATCTTCTGCAGCACTGTCCAGATTTTTTATAATTCTTTCTTCTTGATTTGTTGCATCTCCATGCGACAGCAAATTTGGATCAGCAGCTGCTTTGGCTTTGAACAAGATGTCAGGGTCGAGACCATGCTCTTTAATTATCCGCTTTAGTGTATTGTTTTGTTTGTTAACCAAAACAATATTTTGCTTCAAATTTTTTGCTGCGGATAAGCTGTTCTTTGCTGTTTCCAAGTGAACTTGCAAAACCTTACGCCTGACTCTTCAAATTTTCATATTTCAACTGCACAAAAAGAGTAACGTCAATTCAAAATATTAATGTAAATTCAAAATTTCAAATTAACAAAAATGATTGTTTGAATGTAATAGTACTTACAACCGCTCTATCTCTTTCGGCATTTGCGATTGATACCAAATCCTTGTCCTTTGACCATTTGTTAAAATATGCCTGGGCCTCGGCACTAATATTTTCCAATTTGTTTAGTGCCTTATCTAAAATGCCATCTTTATAGTCGTTGTTAAACGTGACAGTCCCACATTTTACTTGGGTAAGTAAGGAATCCATCTTCGCAGGTTGATTCTGGACTGCAGCGTATAAACTATCCCGTTGCCAATAATTTTCATAATGACTAATAATCTCATTGATAAGAACTTTAGCCCTTCTCTCCCATTCTATAAGCTGTTGGATTTGAGGAATAATAAACTCACTGACATGGGATTGACAATCATTACCAATTAAGTTCTCCAAAGGAAAAGGTGGAAACTCTTCACTATCTGAATCTGATGCAGACGATCTTGCTGGAGAAGTGTGGGGGCTTTCACCATGACAAAGATCAACTGCTCCTTGTTTCTGTCTTTGGGTGGGCTGATCCTGTTTTTGAAAAAATAAATCAAGATTTAGATAAATAAATTTAAATCAGAATGTAATTAAAAATTGTAAAGCATATTAAAATTGAAATTTGAAGTATACTGCTTTGGCCTTGAATCATCTCGCGGGTATCGAAAAAACCGGTTGGGTCATTGCTTTATCGATGCCCAAATAATCTTCATCTAAATTTATATTGTTCAAAACAGATATGCCCGTTGCTTATTTGGGCAAGCCACCAAGTGAGAGAGTTGGAATTGAAATGAGGAGTCAAGGTTTAGTGTCCCATTAGGGCCGGAGCAAAAGGCATGCGTTACCAATGTTCTTTTTCTTGTTCCTCTGGTTGGCATTTTAAAAATTAATGGTTGAGTGGGTGTCGGTGCCGTGGTTTGATCATGACTGACATGTGCTGAAAAGTACAAGAAAAAATGAAAAATATTAAAACAATTCATAAAGTCAAAACTACGAAATTAAACGTTGTATAGAAAAGTTGTACCTTGTTGTCGAGGGGTATTTTTTTTCGGTGCTACGGGTGGCCTTGTAGGAGTTGTACTCAGTGGCTGTTCAGAAGATATCAATGCATGCGACTGTACGGAGTGAGTTGGGGAAGAAGGTTCCATAGTCCCTGCTATTCATCAATATTAAATGTTGTCAATTCATTTTGTTAAAATTTAAATTGAAAAATAAATCTGCAAGTTTGGAATTTGTAATTAATATATGAGAATGTATTACTTCTCTGGCGTTTAACGAGTTCAAACTGTTGAGGGTTTGGAGAGGAGTGAGCTTCCATTTCAGATTGGGAGTCCCCCGAAGCCTCCGCGTGTAGTTGGCCTCTTCCTCTCGACATCTTTTTTTTTCGGGGAATGGCTTCAAGATATCTTCTCTGCATAACATTAAAATTTAAGTTTTAATAAGCGTACCTTGTAATGAAGAAAATTGTAATACAATTACAAACTAAATAGTTTATACCTGTTGTTCTGCAAATGGAATTGAGAATTTCTTCAAAGCCTCATCAGAGCAAGTAGGAATTTCTTTAGCTTTTAAATTAAAAAGTGCCTCATAGTAGAAGCCGAGGAGATAGTTTGTCGAATAAATGAAAGGTTTTTCTGAGATTTTTGAATTTGATATTTCAGCTCTTATTTTTTTGGATAGAAATGTGCACCAATCGAATTTTTGTTTTGAGATAGTGGCACAAATGTATGCAATGGCCCAATTTGGTATATCTGTTTGGCGACCCTGCATAACAATTCTGGCTTGAAAAAATGCAATAAGTGCAGCAAGAAAGTGGTGTGCAATTGATTGTGTATCTACACCACGCCGGGATTTATTGACATGGGCTGCAAATGCGAAACAGTGAAAATTACTATAAAAAACAGCAAATTGTATCAGAATAAAAAACAGAATAAAAAATTTGAATCAAAACGAATTATACTTACAATCAACATGGAAACCGTACGTTGATTCGAGAAATTTCTTGTTTTCTTCCACGAGTGTTGCCTTGGTTGTAACAGTTGGTAAATTTCTGATAGGAAGGCCCGTAAACCGATGTATGTCATTCGGTTCGATAGTGAATTGGAACATTTGGCCATCGTTCAGAGTCACATAAAATATACCGTCCTCTGAATTGTAGCATGACAGAAGGTAATTCAAAATATCCGGATCTGTTTCGAAATGGGGCATATTAACGAGCCCTGTAAATCCACACTCCTCCATTATAGCTTGATATTCTGAAGACATCTTTAAAGCCGTATGGATGTGAGGGCATAAGGGATTCCTGTAGGTTATCTTGGAAATCGATTGACTTGGATTCTCTTCATTTTCTTGCTGAACTTGCAATTGGGAAGCATGTGAAGTCGACATTATAGCTGTAATTGCGTCTTTGTCAAAGATTTAGACCTGCAAAAATTCAAGAACGGGAAAATGAAAACGAGAAAATGAGCGGCATAAGGGTATTTATAACCTAAATAGGGCGTCACTGTCCCCTATTGACGTGCGTCATTTGCTTCAAATGACGCGCGTCAATAGGAAGCGTTGCGCGTCAATAGAAAGCACTGTCGCGCGTCAATAGAAGGCTGTGTCGCGCGTCATTTGTTTATAGTGTCGCGCGTCATTTGATTACAGTGTCACGCGTCATTTGATTACTGTGTCGCGCGTCAATAGAAGACAGTGTCGCGCGTCATTTGTCTACAATGTCGCGCGTCAATAGAGGACAATGTCGCGCGTCAATAGAGGACAATGTCGCGCGTCAATAGAGGACAATGTCGCGCGTCAATAGAGGACAATGTCGCGTCAATAGAGGACAATGTCGCGCGTCAATAGAGGACAATGTCGCGCGTCAATAGAGGACAATGTCACGCGTCATTATGATCTAGTGTCGCTCGATGTCGCGGCGTCATGCGTCATTACGGTTGGCGTGCGTCATTACGGTTTCATTACTGCGTACGTCACTAATGGAGCCTTGAAAAACCAGGTGAAAATTTTGTTTTTGAATACTGTCAAATTCGCCTTTATTTGGCTAGTTACTGGGGATATTCGCGGTATTTTCCACCTTCAATTTTATAGGGGTGTCTTAAAATGAACCCGCCTCATGCTTCAATCTATGTCTGCTGGATTCTTTTTCTTTCACAAGTGGAACCACAGAAGGTTTAAAGTTAATATCATAACACTTTTCAGAGGAAGCAGCATCAGAATATGACTTAGAAGTCTTGAGACCCTCTGCTCTTATTTGATGAAAAGTTTCAGTATTGGTGGAAGCATTGTCATTCAGTTTCAGACTCTTGCCTCATAGTTTCATTGGCATTTGTCTCTATACCATCATCTTCTTTATATGTAGGTTTCTGATCATTGTTACCAGCCTGATGCTGTTTAATTGACAATTCATTCCTGTTACACCCTCCATCCTCATGCATGATTCTGACTCTAATATTCTTCCCTCCCTCTAGTATATCATGCGTTGTGACTCACGTTTTATCATTTCAGAAACACAAATTTGAACATCTACATCTTCTTGTTCCTGGCATTTCTCTTGAAGAGACATATCTCTTTCAGATATTTGACATGATTGTTCTTTATGGCTGTTCCCAGAAAAACATTTAACCCTATGCTCAGCAGTATCATTTTCTACGCAGCTTCCAACCTTCCCCTGCACCAAATCACTTTTCTGTTCATTGGTCCTTAGAAGAGTTTCTTTCTCGTTACTTTGTTCAGGGAACAGGACCTTTCTATGTGAGGAAGGACTGTGATTTCTCACACTTCTGGATCCCTTTGGTATTTCCACCGGTTTCCTCAGACACTGGAGAGGCTTCAACCCTGCGACATCTACGTCTTCCATTATTCTCAAATTGCAGTCGATAAGACCTTTGATGAGGACTGAAACATGCTCGAGAGTTCCACACAGTCCTGGATGATAAAGCAGAAGTAGAATATGGAAACCTTCGAGTATGAAATACAGTATTTGGATGATTCGAAAAGGATGGAGGTATGTGAACTGTAACAGTGGGAAAAGATAACAATTCCATAAATTCGAGCGGATGACTGTCCAAATACAACTACAGCATCGTCACAAAGCCAAAAGGGTTACGCAAAAAGAAACCAGAGCCAAATTCGAGCCGACACCATCAGATGGGTTTGAGCAAGCAGCAAGGCAATTTGTGCTTCGTGAATACACTGAAGTGGAACAGATCCGCCTCAATGAGATCCTCTTCCATGGGTTGCATCGTGAAACAAACAGAAAGGTTTCCATAGAAAATCTTTGCAATAAATCTCATCAGGTCTGCTGGTAACACCCTCACTGTCACAAAGTCGATTTAGATAAAAAAATATCTTGAAGGAGATACCCGGATTTGAGGATGCGTCTGATACAGAACAGATGACACCATAGTTAGACGACCTGCTTGTTGGAAGCACTCAGCAGGCTTCTACCATGCTGCAACAGGCCGGCTTCCCTAGCTTGCAGCTTCTTCTAACCACCACCTGGATGGAAGCGACTTTCCAAAATGAAAAGGCAAGACAGCTCAACTAAAACTTTATCTCGTTCTTCTACTACAGCTGCAAGATTTTGCAACCATCGATCATGATTTGTGGTCACGTGCGGAACTGAAGCAGCGGAGTTCAAGCACCAGCGGTTCCTTGAGATCGCCACTGGCCGAACTGGTGTCCGACTTAACTCTCTCTGGAGGCCACTGATTTTTTGAGATAAGTTTACTTCTCTGCCCTGTAGCTGCTGCATATAGCCAAACACTTCCTCACGGCACTCTCCTAGGAGAAATTTCGGTTCTACGCTCCACTGAAACTGCCTGTACACACGATTTTGAGGATCTACACCCACCCACGCAACATCAGGGCGACAGACCTTCATTTCACCATCAATGAATCCACTATCCAGAACACGCCAATGCAATTCATCTGTTTCAGCATTTGATGGAGTGCAAAACAAGCATTCGTGGTTGGACAGACACGACAGGTAGACCACGTGAACAGCAGTGTAAGTCAACATTTTAATCAATGAGCATGTGCGGCCACCGAAGTCTCTTGCGTGAGCAGGTCAAAAAGAAAACAAAAGATTTGCAAATCAAGGAAAACAGTGGGTGCGGCCACCAGCAAGGATTCCATCACATCACTCTTTAAGGTCTCCATCCTCCACGCAGTCAGGAAATAATGCTGACCGAGACAAGGTAGGTTGGGGCATTACGAGATAGACCTTCGTCTGTTTGTTTATGTATTCATTCTTCTCTGTAATTGAGTTCGCAAGTTATTATGTTGATCAAACTAGTATTTTCGATATCATGGAAGTAAGTTTACGATAACTATGAAGCTCCTCCCTAGCACCCAAGTTTGTCTTTGAATTTTTGTTAACTCCTTCGTAAGTCCCTTTGATAACCTTTTGGCATCCGAAAGAAAGGTTGAAGGATTAGTGTGATCAATGCTTGGGCTAGCTTGAACTTAGAGTTTAAATTATTAAAACTTTTGAATGAAAAGGTTTGTGTGCAATGTGTTTTCCGTCTCACATGTTTAGACTCTTATATTATCTTTCATCTTGTTTCTAGGCTTTTAAGGCCATCCTCAAGAAGTACCTTGACCATCCCTATCAACTTGAACCATAACTAGCTTTTCGGATCAACTAAGCTCGAGGTTTCTTTGTGCGAATCCAGTACCTCATTGACACTAGAATAGTTTTGGTCTAATCCCCCTCTCGGAATTATTGTTGATGGCGCTCTTATTCTTCCTAACTTGTATTATTTCTCCTTTGTAGTGTTAACGCTATTAATTAATATTGGTCGGTTTTTATGCACGTAATTACCTTAATATTTTGTGGTGGAAATTCCCTTAAATGTGATTAATCTTGAAAAAAAAACTCATCTTTCATTTGATAGTCTTATGGATTCATAGCGGAAGGTTTTGTTTTGATAATGTCACTTAGAAATTATGTTTGTATCTATGTGTGACGATTATTTGTGTTACCAAGGGTTGCCTTAAAATATTGTTGTTTTAGGAAATAGGTAATTTATTGTAAATTAACCAAACATTAGAATTGTTATGGAGGTTTGCAAATCTTTAGTGTTATAAAAATTGTTGATGACATTATTGTATACTCTTGTTTGATGGAACT
>CM031240.1:833346907-833497844 GCA_018340775.1 Taxus wallichiana var. yunnanensis
TAACTCCAATGCATGTGTATCCCTCCATGTTTTTCCCTTGTCATATTTCTCTTCGTGGATGTTTTCTAGGTGTGTAACCTCGTGAAAACCCTTGGAAAAATGAATACAAGTAAAACCTATAACCATATCATGTTTATTGAGGTTTTGAAAATAATAATAGTTAAGGTTACTAAAACACTCATGTCATAGTTTTCTTACCTCATCTGTGTGAGTAAGAAATATAGTAGGATAAACATCGAGTTCAAAATGTGAGAAGGTATAAAGCCAAGATTAATGATTTTCCCTTCCCATTTTCACCGTAGAATCATCATGAAACTCTCTTATGAATGTTGAATTTAAAGAAAATTAAACTCATGCACTTTCTGATGTGAGGATTGATCTACTACACCGACATTAAATTGGTTTCTGAAAGTGAGGGAACACTTAGAAAAATTGTGAAAGCTCCCCATTTAGTTCAACACACCCTCTCCTTGTATCCGCTTCCTGAGTGTATCCACACAATGTTATAGAAGACATGCTACATGGTTATAAGGAAGTGAACTTAACTGTGAATAACCCATGTGATGCAAAAATACCCGAGTGAATAACCCATGATGAATTCTCGAGATGGAACTCGCTTATAAGAGCCTTGTCATTTCCTTCCCCTTTATCACTGTCTTTTTCCTTAGAAGAATCTAGAGTTGATGAATTTTGTTTGATAGACTTCAAAACACTTATTTTATTCCATTCCATAATATGAGTTGGTAAATCTAATTATTAGTAAACTTGTGTTCATCATGCCCATTTTTTTCTTCGCAATAGACACACTTAAGCTTCTCTTTCTTAGATTTACCATTGGTAGAGGGTGTTGTAGTGGTTTTTTTAGGAGGTAGGGTTTTGTTCCTTTTCTATTGATCCTTATTCTTCTTTTTCTTCTCTTTTTTATTTGAAACCTTTTTTTTCTCATTCCCAACAATTAGAGGTTTTGGTTTCGAGAACTTCACTATGCCCTTCTAAATTAATTTATTTTTCTCTTGAGTCAAGTCAACAACATAATCATTTAAAGAGGCATTTTCCATGTGGATCTAAGATCACAACTTCCCAAATAGCTTTTCCAAATAGATCCTTGCTTCATTAGGTGAATCGAAATACTCAACATGAAAGATGAGTTCAAAATAAATAAACAAACATAAAAACCCAAATGCTTCATCACAATGGTTGTACCACTTTACGTTTTCTGTATCATTTGTTGAATCAATTTCAAAACCCAAAGTTATCCAATGTACTCATTTTATTCTAAAAAATTTGTATTTTAGACTTTCATTGGTGGTAGTTAAAGGACGTGAGCAAGGTGGAATTTTATTCATCCATTTTAATGCAACAATAATATTGTTGTAGAAATAGAAAGAGAGAGGTGTAGAAAGAGAGAGATGACACACAACACTCCTTGAAATTAATTTGAGTCAACCCTCCATTTTTGGAACTTTATAATTAATACGATTACAAAATGGATGGTTTCAATAGAAAAACAAAAAAAAATCACTTTTTAAAAAACCGAAACTCAAGTCTGAGTTGTTGTTGTCATGTAAATGTGCAACATGGAAATTATCAATTTTCCAACATGACAAATATACCTCTGTGCCAAAACATTCAAGTCCTATCCTCCGTGACACACTCTAGGTCCACTCGGTACCAATTCGATGACCTCCCATATCCTTGAAGTTAAATAAGTACCTGTGTGATTTAGGAAAGTTAATTTAACCCCCTTAGGTGATTTTAGGAGTTCTTAGAAAATGCAAATTTTGGGCGATCGGGAAGGGCTATCACTGGTCTCTTGCAGGTTTAGAGCAAACCCTAGAGCGAACGGAGGATCAAAATCCAATATGGAGGTGCATCAAGGCCTAGAAACATCATGGAAGTGATTTTGGAAGATTCAGAAATATTTGGAGGAGTTGGGGTAGTTTCATCAAAAATAGGGTTCTCGACCTAGTCAACAGACAAAACTTAAAGAGCCACCGAGCATTGGGAAGTGATTCTCGGGAGATTTGGATGGAGTTAGGAACCAAAAAGACATCTTCGAAAGGTAATTAAAATACATATAAAATGGAGAAATAATATTTTTCACAACACCTTGGCGCAATAGGTCCGAGGTAGTTTTTCTCATGCATAAGTAAGGGACGATCCAAAATCCAATATTTAGGGCTTAAATGGAGGAATCAAGATCTAAGACCCACACCATTGGATTTATAAGGCCATTTTTCAGTCAATTTCATATAAAATTTCACCAAAACATTCCATCAAGAGCTCAAGTTATCACCATCGCAAGTTCACTCTCAAGACCTCATACTTAGCCATATTTTAAAGTGGATACATGTCACCTCCAAGAGCTCGGCGGACTTTTGTGTCCCTTTCATCCCTCGAGGTAGGGAACATGAGGGATAAGAATTTTCCTAGCCCCTAGAAGACTCCTGATCACACATAGGACTTCCGGATCACCAATTCACCCCCTGGTGTGCTCAGGAGCTAATTCCCTCAATTTCTAAGATATGAACAAGTGTCGTATGGAGGTGTGAGTGCAAATTGATGTACCTTTTTCCCTTAATGCCAAAGGGACATCGGGACATAAAATTATTCCCCCATTTGGAATGCAATTTTTAAATATTTGAAATATGACACTTAACCATTTTTTCATGCTTCTTCTTCCTCATAGTTCACTCTACCATCAAGCACGTAACTTGTCCACCATTCTTGCTCACACCCAGCCTACCATCGATGCTCCGAACACCCTATACCACAAATAATAAACACTTAAATACATGAAAAAAATATAGATTTCAAGAGATCTTGATTGGAAAATCCAAAGAAATGAAAGACGGAAAAAAGATCAAAGATCTTTGCCTGAAAACTCTCATTCTTGTGGAATCGTAAAATCTTCATATCTTTCAAAATACAAGTGAAATTAAGATGTCGTATTTTGCATACTTTCTCATTTTTCAAGATGATCAAGATGCAACCAAGGAGTAACGACTCCAAAAATTCTCACACACGAACAACATAGTGAAATACAGATAATTTTTTTTTTTTTTGACTTGCTTGACACATAACATGACGCAACAAGTCATCACCAAGGATAAAACTAACACCGTGTGAACAACTTGATACAAGGATGGCCATAAGGCAAGCATGGAAACATTCACACCTATCAAGGACAATACATTTTTCTTTTTCTTTTGACAAGACAACATAGAAGTCCAATCACGAACACACTTACGCTTAGGGACAACCACAATGAGATATTCTTGAGGGTTATTTATTTTAAAAGGACATCTTGCAATTCTTAGCTTACGTTTTCAAGTAGGCTCAAGATATGATTCGTATAATTGAACTTGCTAAGCCAAGTTTATTCCTTTGACACTCGAGCAATTATCTTTAAATCTTCTCTATTATGACATTTATTTGCTTAATTTGTTTATCAAGAAAATGAGTATTTAAATTCCACAAGGCCATCTCGCTCACCACTAACGCTACTAAGATTCGTTCTTTCCCACAAGACAACATAGTTGGACAACCCGCTTGTTGGAGGCACTAAAAAGGCTTCTACCTTCTTGTAATGTGCCTCGCTTTACCGGTTAAACGCTCGGCTGCAGTCGCCGTGGATCACCGACTGCACACACCTCACGGCGCCCAAGAAAGTAGAGGTAACACGCCTCGATTCCCATCCTGAAGCTCCATCTACACCCATGCGCACAGGAAGGAACCAGAAGAAGACGCCATGACAGAAGGTTCGTGGCAGGAACAGGAACAACACTGCGCAAAAGGACCAAAACAACACTCAAACACGTTTTCCCTCCATCAATGCCTGCAGCTCAAGAAAGACGTGCCCAACGCTCCACCTAAACGCATTGAAGAAGGAAATCAAAATAAGATCATGGTGAAGGAAGTCAAGACTCCACCGACTCCCACTGCCTCACGCCAAACAGAAAATTACAAGTTCATTTAAGAAGTGACAAGAAATGTCACCCATCCGCCAGCTAACCAGGGAGAAAAAATGCGCTTCAACCACTACCAAAAGAATAAAAATACAGTCTATATAAAATAATAATCATTAATCTTCTCCTTGATTACTTAAACTAAGCTCTCCTTGTTTAGTTTAATATTCTCCTCCTTGATGATTAAAATTTTTAAACTAGACTCTCCTCATTTAGCAATTGGAACACAATGATGGAAAAATATAAAGCAAGGAGGACATTCATGCTTAGCTTTGCAAACAAGAGAATAAATGGCACGTGATGTTACACCACACCACACCACATATGAGCACAAATAAAGCAGAAGCGTTCCATGCTTAGCAATCGATCACTGAAGGATGAACAGGTGTAACGTAGAACATGGCATTACATTCTCCTCCCTTAAGAAAGCATCGTCCTCGATGCAACATAACACAACGGAAAATAAATGGTTCACAACCAAGGATAGGTAAAGGGAAAGTACACCCTATGGTTTAAAATTTCGAGCTTGATTAAAGCACGGTCCACAAGAAGCCTTAGGAACATTTGGTAGAAATTTTAACTTTCAAGGTTCTCGTGAAGATTGGCGCCCTCTTATTTATTATTTCATTAGTTCCTTTCCATTAACATTATTCTTAGTTTAATTTCTTTTAAAAATTTCATCATTGAAGAGTTTTGGTTTATTCCTTATTGTGGGTGCCCAACATGAATCAAGCTAACACAACACCCTATCAGGTTCACAAGACACTACAGATTCACAAGCACGTAAGTATATACTTCAAGATTGTATTACACCACAAAAGGTTACTCAAATACGGAATGGATTAGGCACATTCCACATAACATAGTACACATCACACATCTATGACTGACATATAAAATACTCAAACAAAAGATTACTACAATCCAATAGACATTTCCTCAATTCCACGTATGAGGATTTTCCATGACTCATAAAAACTACATGTACATAGGGCCCACAAGGGCATCAATGCCATAACCACAACATCACAACACATATCCATCTGACATGAGTAACACATACATCAAAATACCACTACCAAAAATCATAATAACTCAACATATATCCTGAAACATCAACCATACTGCATACAAATATCATAAGCCTCCTCAAACTCTTATGCCTCCCTCAAGTCTCTTATGCCTCCCTTAAACTCTTATGCCTCCCTCAAGTCTCTTATGCCTCCTCAAACTCTTATGCCTCCCTCAAGGAGGCTGGTTGACCCTATGGCCTAAGACACATAGAGTTCAAACACTCCTAACCCAAGTGACATAATAACGCGTGGGTTCAACAACCCGCTAGTTGATTACATAGGGGAGAAGGGCCAGTATGTGAACACGTCCCAATACTTGAACACTATTTTTCATTTAAAATATCCAAATACCTGATGGAATAAAAACCATGAGGACAGATTGCATTTCCCTCTTTTATTTCGAATTTAATGCTCAACACCTGACCTGTTCATATTAAAATTGGATACGAAATTAAAGGCTTAGGATCAAAAAATGTTTTTTTATAACTAGCTGTCAAATTGGCGCTCCTACGTGGCAAGGAATTGGCTCCATGGACTCAAGCCCGGGGGGGTGTTCGCATACCGCCCTATAGGGGAGAAGGGCCAGTATGCGAACACCCTAAGATCTGGTGATTGAACAGCCCAACTTGGAATATGGAAAGAGATGAATTGAGAAGACAAATATTCAACCCGTTAAATAGATATGATGGGTTTGTCAACTGATATGTCGTTTTTATATTTTGAACAAATGAGTCTTTTATTGTAGAAAATGAAAGTACCAATCAGTATTTATTGTGTACTGAGTAATACTGAGATGTTGACCCTATGCACATATGGTTTATAAAAAAACAAATTTTTGAACTTCAATAATCAAAATTTTGGTTTTTTTTCCATCAAGTATTGGATATTTTATATGCAAAATACTGTTCAAGTATTGGGACGTGTTCACATACTGGGTCTTCTCCCTATTTTCTTTCAATAATCAAAATTTTGGTTCTTATTCCATCAAGTATTGGATATTTTAAATGCAGAATAGTGTTAAAGTGAAATATCATGTCACAGATGACATGATATTTCAGTGCAGCAGCTCTAATTGAATAATGCGAGAAACTCAATATCATCTATGGCCTTTAAGATATCTTCTTTTAACCAACTAGACAAAATTCTAACCTTCTTGGTCAAAGTGTTGCCTCTAACAACCACAGTCTCCTGTAGTTCATGCCTATTTAGTTCACATCCAGCAGGTTCTGGCCGATGATCATCAGTTGTGTTTGTATCTCCTTGATTTGTTATTGCACCATCCTCTTCGCTTATTATTGTAGCATCCTGTTCATCTGTTCCATGGTTAGATGTTTCAATTTCAAATTGTACACCTCATTTTTTGGGCATACGTTGTGCTCGATGTGAACTCTTTCTCTTCATCTTCTCTAAACGCTGCAGTATGAAACAATATAAAATTAATAAAATATGTATTAATATATCAATAAGATCATCTATAAACACTTCTAAAGATGAGGTGTTATCAAATAACACTACATTCATAAGCTTGTTTGTAATTGATCAATATCAATTAGAATGTTTCACTGGAACATGCAGTCGCCCCTTTCCACATTGTAATTCATATCGATCAATTGACGCAGGTCTTGTTAATGTAATGTTTTGTGACATCAAATCATCTTCAGAAGTGAATGCATGTAAGAATCGTAATTGTAATAGCTTGACTACATATGCTGTTATGGTGGCAAAAAATCATTGTACTTTTGAATGTCTTGGTATGGACCTCTTTGGATCTCCACCAGTAAATGTGTTTTTTTTTTTTGAGATATTTTACTTGATCGATCATATGGAAGCAAATAACATTAAGATATGATACATAATTAAAGATATAGGATTAAAAAGTGTTTATTTATACCTAGCTGGCATACTGTCACTCCTACGTGGCAAGGATTTGGTTCACTTAACCTGTGAAGTTAGGGTGTTCGCATACTGGCCCTTCTCCCCTAAACTCTTATAAAGATGAGGTCTTATCAAATAACACTACATTCATCGGCTTGTTTGTAATTGATCAATATCAATTAGAATGTTTCACTGGAACATGCAGTCACCCCTTTCGACATTGTAATTCATATTGATCAATTGACGCAGGTCTTGTTAATGTAATGTTTTGTGACATCAAATCATCTTCAGAAGTGAATGCATGTAAGAATCGTAATTGTAATAGCTTGAATACATATGCTGTTATAGTGGCAACAAATCTGTTGTACTTCTGAATGTCTTGGTATGGACCTCTTGGGATCTCCACCAGTAAATGTGTTTTTTTTTTGAGATATTTTACTTGATCGATCATATGGAAGCAAATAACATTAAGATATGATAAATAATTAAAGATATAGGATTAAAAAATGTTTATTTATACCTAGCTGGCATACTGTCACTCCTATAATTAGTTAAGAATAAATAGTTAAGTTGAAAGGTATGAATAAACATTTTTCTTTCCTATATCTTTAATTTCTGGGAGTAGTGCAATTATGTGAACACCCTAAGTTCATGGGTCCATCGGGCCAATTCCTTGCCATGTAGGTTTACCAATTTTACAGCTGGCTATAAATAAACATTTCTTTATGTTATCTCTTTAGTTTGGAAACTCAATATCTTATCTCTTTAGTATTGGGCAGTGTTCACGTAGAGTTACAGATTTCTGTTTTGTATCAATATGTGGTGAAAACAGCTAGCTAGAAAACCTTTTTGTGAGCACGGAAAGCTTTAATCCCGGAGCTCTACTTTGGATTTTCCTCTATGCTTTGAAGATATCTAAAAGGGTAGAACTAGAAGCAACTTCGAGAGAAATGGGTGAAAGACATTTTATGTAAATTGGATAACTGGAATGGCGACGATTCATCTTGATGATGGGTCAAACATCAGACGCAGTTATTCCAGAAAATATTTCTTATTATTATGGACTGTGGAAGCAGAAAAGCTATAACGGAATGATGAGGTTTTCTGAGGTGTACATACGGCCTCTCTCTTGTAAAGGAAATAGTTTACACTGATGCTCATGGGCTACTAGAAGCAGTCGATGGTGGAACTTGAACTTAGAGTCTAGAAGTTATGTTCATATATACATGTGTGTTTATATCACACTCCACGAAGGAGGAGGAGGAGGAGGAGGCAAACTTAACTTAGTAGCTTGTACACTTTTAGCTTTCTTGGTTTGAAGACGAGCTTTATAGACTTTCAGACTGTTACGGTGTGCTGAGTAAGATAGGTAGCAATCACGGTTAGGACTGTGACATCTCATTTATAATAATGTTTATAGGCCATTCTGACCTGTTCTACTGATTCAAACTGTACAATTGAGAAGGATTTTCTAGGCCATTCTGACGTATGTTAGATGATTTCTCTCTTACCTGCACTGTACTACGATTTATATTCACTACCATTAATCTTTGTGGATATTGATAATGGTTTGAATTTCAGTTTTTCAATTTTATAGGATGCAGAGGATGTTGTTTGCGAGAAAATTCAGTTCTCTATATTTTGCAGATGTCTATGGGTTGAGGACGAAACAAATTGATATGTCTTGCACATTCTTGATATATCTGTAGATGACTTATTTTTAGAAAAGGCCTATCCCCCTCAGTTCGCAGGTCCATGGAGCCAATCCCTTGCCACGTAGGAGCGCCAATTTGACAGCTAGTTATAAAATAACATTTTTTTATCCTAAGCCTTTAATTTCGTATCCAATTTTAATATGATTTGCTTCCATATGATCGATCAAATAAAATATCTCTAAAAAAACACATTTACTGGTGGAGACCGGTAGTGGTCCACCGAAGAGGACAGTGTTGAGCATTAAATTGGAAATAAAGAGGGAAACACAACATGTCCTCCGCCATCTCCACGCGCATTTTAGATAAGGAACAAATAAATGTTTAACCACCTTGTGCGGAGTTCATTAACGGGCCTTACGGGGCTCCTGTGCAGGATTACATAAAATATTGGATTTTTTCGATCTGGTTGGACTGGGCAGAGTGACTCCATTCATTAGCATTTTGGAGGTCATGCTTCATAGCATCAGGCGGACAGAAGACTTGCTCGTAAGTATTACACTTCAGATTATTTTTTCGAATTTATTTCACCTGTTCAGAAGCCTTGTGATTTGCGTGGTATCGCACTCTTCCAGACTTGTTTTTCATTTTTTATTTGGTAGACGGATTTTCTGAACCTACTTTTAATAGAATAATGTTGAGTATCTGGTTGCTCGAGGCTGTAGGATTGTTTCGTGGTTAAGCATTTAGAACTTTTTAGGATTGTTTCGTGTTGTTATATATAGTTATTAAGATTTACCATACGAGAACCACCAAACCGATAGTCATTGGGATATACATGAATAGAACAATTATCTAACATGGAAGGGGCATTTCTCTCGTATTGGGGTATGTCTCTAACCGTATATACTCACTCTCCATTCTGAAATGGACAATTTGCCACTTGTTTGTCTACAATTTGCAATGTTTCTAGGGGAGAAGGGCGGTGCATGCGAACACCCTCAGTTCGCAGGTCCATGGAGCCAATTCCTTGCCACGTATGATCACCAATTTGACAGCTAGTTATAATTTAACAATTTTTTATCCTAAGCTTTTAATTTCGAATCATATTGTAATATTATTTGCTTACATATGATCGATCAAATAAAATATCTCTAAAAAAACACATTTACATTCTGAAGTTATTAGTTCTATTGTGAAGTTAATATTATTACTAGCAGTAAAACAACAGAGGTTGTACATCAGAAACTCTCCATTCATATTTTAAGTTATTTATGGTATACATTCATTTACTATATATGTGATGGGATATTCTGCAATAGAAACAATCTCTAATATACCCAATAAACTGAAGAACATAATTTTGATAAGAGACATTCACTTGCAGCTAAACAGCAGAGCCTGTACATCAGAAACTCTCCATTCAGATTATAAGTTATGTTATTCATAGTATACATTCATTTACTATCTGTGCAATGGGATATTATACAATAGAAAAGGCTCTTTTGACACTCAAATTGCGATTATACTTGAAATGCAACAACATTTAACTTCAGCTGATGACCATATATCAACACAGCACCAAACATGAATAGAACCACCTGTAATTTTTGCAGCAGGTATGAAAACTAACCTGCAATTTTTGCTTTGCTGGACCTTTCCTTTCCCCCTTGATAGAAGTAATCTCTTCTTATAAACTCCACTCTAATCAGGCACCCTGCAGAAGTAAATCAGCAGTAAACAAGACTAGGAAAGTGAATATATAATACTGACATTGATTTGGGAGTATCCAATAAAAATGTAAGACATGGATCAAGGTGTAGGGTCTTTTTAATCAAAGGTTGAAATTGATTTTGAGATGATCTTGTGGCTGAAATTATTTGATTTGATATTCATATTTATTTTTTAATTTCAAGTGTACAATTTTGTTTGTGTTTTTAATGGATGAATTTGAATCTTGAGAAGAAGGTTCCCTCTTTTTTGCAGGTTTGTATTAATGTCTGGACATGAAAGATCTGGTGATTGAACAGCCCAACTTGGAATATGGAAAGAGATGAATTGAGAAGACAAATATTCAACCCATTAAATAGATATGATGGGTTTGTCAACTGATATGTTGTTTTTATATTTTGAACAAATGAGTTTTTATTGCGAGAAAATGAAAGTACCAATCAAGTATTTATTGTGTACTAAGTAATCTTGAGATGTTGACCCTATGCACATATGGTTTATAAAAAAACAAATTTTTGAACTTCAATAATCAAAATTTTGGTTTTTCTTCCATCAAGTATTGGATATTTTATATGCAAAATACTGTTCAAGTATTGGGACGTGTTCACATACTGGGTCTTCTCCCCTACATAATTACCGCTGTCCATATCCCTCACACAAGTTCGCAAGGATGTGTGAAGTGGCACAGATGGTCTACGTGGCGTTTGACCGATATGACGCCGTTTACATCCATCTCTGTTTCCATTTCGTCCTTGTCGTCCTTGTTTTTTCCTCAGCGGGACCAATAATCGTCAGCTCTGTAACAACAATTGTTACGAGCTTTATGATCAGCTGCGTGGGTATATCTCTGGGGTTTGGCGGTGTGTCAAGAAAATCTTTATGATTATGCTTCCCTCCAACTTTATTTAATAAATTCAATTGTTGTGATTATGCTTCATAGAAATGGACATAGTTGAAAGAGAGTGGAGTGCTCGAAATGCTTTCCTTCCAATCTGTTTTACATTACAGTGGAAGCTAAATTTTAAGAATTGTTACACGTCTCTTACTAATTTGTACATTTGATACACACTAAATTATTACCAGTACAACCATAGATGGCCTTAAAAATTATCTTACTACATGATTTGGAATTTGTCTAGTTGTTAGTAAACAAAATAAAATCGATGGAGGCACCGAAACAAAACCAAGAAAATAAAATACCACCAGCATTTAACAATTGAATTTGTTAAATAAATTTGGAGGGATTGTATTGTGTAAAATGCTAGGCATAAAATATTAAGGCCCAATATTTATAATCTTGCAATTGAGCAACCAAATTAGGAAAAATAAAAAAGGTATAGTAGTTGATTATTGTATTAATTTTTGAAGTCAAGAATGATAGTCAAGATTTTTTCTATATCATACGAAAAGAGGCGAGAAAGGCCTTTTACAAATTGGTTGCTCAATTGCAAGTTTATTGTATCCAAAATAACTACCAACAAAGACCAAGACAGAGATATCCCAAACCAAAAAATTACCAAAACAAAGAATGTTCCAAATGGAATTGTACTGCAGGACTGTTTACCCCACATGAGGAAATTGAGGATAAAGAAAATGATAAAAGCAATGCCAGGGAGTGTAAAAGCAGTCTTGATTGCATTCGTTTTCCACTCTATCCACTTAAACATTTTATACAGCCTCACGAGAGTAACCGGAAAACAAACCCATGAAGACCCACAAGAATACCAAAGCTATTATCAGTCATTGACCATTGGATGGTGAAAGAAACCCAAGGAGAGAAAGGTGATTATTGGCTCAACCCTTCGAGAATAGTTCCTAAAATATTATTTCCTCAAAGAAAAAGATATTTCAATGTTATGCTTCTAACACACATATTATTAGGAATAGAGCATATAAAAGAAATTTTGGACAAAACCCCAGTACCAAAGCTTTTCAAGTTTGTTCTCTTGACAAATCTAGAATTTACTGATTGCGAGCTGGTTAAATTCCCTACATATCTTTCCATCCAAGTGATTTCCTAGAAAATTCAACTAAAACAATCTCTGAAGCCTTCCAAACTCTGGAGGAATATGTGCCTTCCAAAATAATCTCTGCAGCTCAAGGTGTTTGCAATGTCTTAGCTTAGCAGGTATAAAGCCGCTAAAAATTTTCTCCTGCAAATTCAAGATTTTCAAGTGTAAAATCTTCCCAACTGTTTAGGGTACGAATCCATTTAGAGCACAAGAAGCAAGCCTCGATGTTCTAAGCTTTGTGCATTTGGAAATCTCCTCTGGAATGGTGTCCCTTGCCCTCAAAATCTCTAACTTCTTCAGAAGCCCAATTTCTTTGGAAATGGTTCCAAAAAGCTTATTAGAATAAAACAATAGCTCAGATAAAAAAAAGTATGTACCATTTTATGACCTTCAATCCAACTACACCCAAGAACATTTTTAATTCCTCTATCTTTCATCAATCTCTGTATCATTTTGACCTCACACCACCACCTGCCTACTTCCGCATACATGTTTATCAAAAGAAAATCAATTTCTGCATTTTTAGGAAGTTGAAAGCTACCCAGACATCATTTTACAAATTCAATAGGAAAATTTTGAAGGGGAGTGCAGATAGAAGAGAAATAATACATGCCAAATCTTAGATATGTATGAAGACTAAGAACATTGAGTAGTTCAAATGATAGATAAAAGGAAGAATTGAAAAGTCTAAGACAAACTCACGAGGAATCTCACCACACCCATTCACCTATATCTCTAGGGCCAAACTTCCAAAAGTATAAGCAAAAATAGAACAAATCTTACCCAAGGATATCCTTGTACTTCAAAGAACCATTTTAAGAAATCTTTTCACTACTAAAGTCAAGCACTGAAATTGTTCGAAGCTAACTTTGGGAGAGTCCCAACATGAAATCATGCCACTTGTAAGACTCCACTTTGAAAATGCAAGAAGGCAGCCCAAAATTTATTGCATGAGTTCCCAAAACTTCCCAAATAGCTTTTCCAAATAGATCCTTGCTTCATTAGGTGAATCGAAATACTCAACATGAAAGATGAGTTCAAAATAAATAAACAAACATAACAACCCAAATGCTTCATCACAATGGTTGTACCACTTTACGTTTTACTGTATCATTTGTTGAATCAATTTCAAAACCCAAAGTTATCCAATGTACTCATTTTATTATAAAAAAATTGTATTTTAGACTTTCATTGGTGGTAGTTAAAGGACGTGAGCAAGGGAATTTTATTCATCCATTTTAATGCAACAATAATATTGTTGTAGAAATAGAAAGAGAGTGTAGAAAGAAAGAGATGACACACAACACTCCTTGAAATTAATTTGAGTCAACCCTCCATTTTTGGAACTTTATAATTAATACGATTACAAAATGGATGGTTTCATAGAAAAACAAAAAAATCACATTTTTAAAAGCTGAAACTCAAGTCTGAGTTGTTGTTGTCATGTAAATGTGCAACATGGAAATTATCAATTTTCCAACATGACAAAGATACCTCTCGTGCCAAAACATTCAAGTCCTATCCTCCGCAGACACTCTAGGTCCACTCGACCAATTCGATGACCTCCCATATCCTTGAATTTAAATAAGTACCCTTTATGATTTAGGAAAGTTAATTTAACCCCCTTAGGTGATTTTAGGAGTTCTTAGAAAATGCAAATTTTGGGCAGTCAGGGGAAGGTCTATCACTGGCCTTGCCAGGTTTAGAGCAACCCCCTAGAGCAGAACGGAGGATCAAAATCCAATATGGAGGTGAATTGAAGGCCTAGAAACATCATGGAAGTGATTTTGGAAGATTCAGGAAAGTTTTGGAGGAGTTGGAGCAGTTTCATCAAAAATAGGGTTCTCAGGCCTAGTCAATGAGACAAAACTTAAAGAGCCACCGAGCATTGGGAAGTGATTCTGGAGATTTGGATGGAGTTAGGAACCAAACAAGACATCTTCGGAAAGGTAATTAAAATACATATAATATGGAGAAATAATATTTTCACAACACCTTAGCGCAATAGGTCCAAGGTAGTTTTCTCATGCATAAGTAAGGGACCAGATCAAAAATCCAATTTTTAGGGCTTAAATGGAGGAATCAAGATCTGAGACCCACACCATTGGATTTATAAGGCCATTTTCAATCAATTTCATATAAAATTTCACCAAAATATTCCATCAAGAGCTCAAGTTATCACCGTCGCAAGTTTGCTCTCAAGACCTCATACTTAGCCATATTTTAAAGTGGACACGTGTTAGCTCCAGGAGCCTGACACAATTTTGTGTCCCTTTCATCCCTCAAGCTAGGGGACATGAGGGAAAAAAAATTTTCCTAGCCCCTAGAAGACTCCTGATCACACATAGGACCTCCAGGATCGCCAATTCACCCCTAGGTGCTTCACGGAGCTCATTCCCTCAATTTCTAAGATACGAACAAGTGTCGTATGGAGGTGCGGAGTGCAAATTGATGTACCTTTTTCCCTTAATGCCAAAGGGACATCAGGGACATAAAATTATTCCCCCCATTTGGAATGCAATTTTTAAATGTTTGAAATATGACACTTAGCCATTTTTTCCTGCTTCTTCTTCCTCATAGTTCACCTTGCCATTGCTATGTAACTTGTCCACCATTGCTTGCTCACACCCCAGTCTACCATTGATGCTCAACCAACTATACCACAAATACTAAACACTCAAATTCATGAAAAAATATAGGTTTCAGAAGAGATCTTGATCGGAAAATCCAAAGAAATGAAAGACGGAGAAGAAGAACAAAGATCTTTTCCTGAAAACTCTCATTGTCGTGAATCGTAAAATCTTCATATCTTTCAAAATACAAGTTAGATTAAGATGTCGTATTTTGCATACTTTCTCATTTTTCAAGATGATCAAGATGCAACAAATGGGAGGTCGAATGGTGCCTTGAAACATTTGTTCCAACAAAAGCCCATTCGGGCCCTAACTCACATTCGTCGATTTCCCATCAATCTGGCAATGGAAACAAGCTAAAAAAATGCAGATGAACTCCACATGAAAAACCTATTGCAATGGATTTAATTTCATATTGATCGGAGAAAAAAACCAAACCTACAAATTTCAAGCTCCATTAATGGTCACCATGACAGCTCCATGCCCGAAGTCACTGCAGGCAAAATTTTAAATTTTATTTCCAAGAATTTTAATGGGAGAAATCAAGTGAAATTCATGAGGATGTGACCACAATGACAATCCGAGTCCGAAAAAAAAATTCCGTCATAAATCGAAAGCGTGGAAGTTGGATTTCATCACATCAGGATGGTTAAGAAGAGGAAAAAATCACCTCTCACTAAAAATAATAAGTCTTCCATTTGGGCACTTACCATTAATAGCAAGTTACACTCAAAGGGCAATTTTGACACAATGGGACATAAAGGATAATCATTTAGGGGGACATCATCGTTCGGGATCATATATAGGCATTTCTCATACGGAATTAAAGGTCCATCCAAGGGAACTTGACAATGTCTTTTGAAAGTCACTTCATGATTCTTGTTACAGGTATATCATGTGCAAGGTGGAATTTGCAGTCATCGACAGAACAATTCATTCAATAGTGTTCTTAAACACTCAACCCAAGGTGTCCTGGAATCATCCTGAAGGAGTTTCTCAGGGTGCAAGGAGTTCAAAGATTCAGATTTTCACTACATTTGGAGCTTTCCATTTACATGGTTCAATGGACTTCATTAGGAACGACATCTCTTCTTCTTCTTCTCTCTCTTCTCTTCCTTCCCCAACTTTCTCTCTCTTCTCAATGTTATAATTTTGCATTGGGGTTGTAATTTTTCATATGTATTAATGTTCCTAATGTAATAAGTCACCTTTATGTTATAAAAAGGGACTTAAAAGTTTCCTAGGAAGTTGAAAAGTTTTAAGTTGTGCGAGGACATATGAAAATGCATTGGGGGTAGATGAAGAGTCACATCTCATTCTATAAATTGTAAATCCATTCCCATTTCAAGGGGTTGGTGATTGATTTTGTAGACTCAAGAGGGCATTGTACTTAGAGATAACAAAGGAGATAGCCATTTTCTTCCATTTTCCCCCACTCTCAAATTTCTTCCATTTCCAAGTTATGTACAATTTCTCAAGAATCAATAAAAGGAGTTTCATGCCTTTTTTGATGAGGATATTTTAGAAACTTTGAGTTCTCAATATTAACTCGTCTTGTTGCCATTTGTAGGGTTGTTTCTTCTTAAATTTAATGTGTGTGTGAACTTTCTGGTTAATGGGTGTGGGACTCTAATTTTCTACCCATGACATTAATCCCCTCTTCTCTTTTTCTCACTCCCTTTCCCACTCTCTTGAAAAAGTCCTCTCTAGCAAGAAATTGCTAGCTTTTCCACAGGGTCAGTGGAGTGCCCCTGTTGGATCCCTAACCACAAAGACACCAAGAAAATTCACCTTTACTCCAGCATGCATATACGAAAAATTTACCTATCAAATAGAGGGAATTAGATTCCCATAACACACAAGTTTGTCCACCCAAATTTTGGGAACTTGCCAACAGTTGCATATCAAAAGTTATTACAAATTCTATTTTTGGCCATCAATGGACCATTTTAAATGTTTGTAGAAAAAATTAAAATGCACTTATCTAAAAAAAATTCAGTGTCACAAAACTGAGGCGAGATTTGAACTAGAGACCTTTCTCAAAACAATACTAAGTATTAACTAATCCACCTACACACTCCTACATTAAACTCATTGGTAAAAATTCCTTTTGAGGGTATAAAAAATCAAATATTTAAAACAAATTATAACGTTTCCGATTTTAAATATTTTCGAGTATTGTATATTATGGTTTGAAACTTATCTTTCGGAAGAAAATTATTATCAAGATTGCTGAAGTTGCAGGGACTTATTTTGTGTCTCGTACACACGGGACGTGGCCATGTTGGATAGATATGCAATATGAAATGTATTTTGAGTGCCACACACCAAAGAGGAAGCCTACACTTTCCCAAACGCTAATACACATGCTTAAAAATAACCCACATCTTTCCACAATAGAAACCACATGAAAGAAGCTCCATGAGGAAGGGAAACACTCCACCGAGAGGTAAATCAGGCCTGTTCTTGTTTGAGTGGAGAGCCAATTACATAAAAGAAGACAGATAATATCTGACACTAACAAATACTGAACATGAAAATAATTGTGGCCAATAAAAACTGTCGTGACATAGTGTTGAGACTATCCCTGACTTGAATAATAGAATATCTATATAAAATAGAACAAATATTGCTCCTCAATTTAACATATTCAAACAGACAAGTGGTCAAGTAAAAAATTTCCCGCATGATGTAGCCAAATTTAAAAGCATGGTCTAAGATGCAAATAGATCAATGATCAAACTAATGAAGGTTCAAAATAAACCACTTTATTTGTATCAGACAGGAAAAAAAGTGTTTATATGGTACTTGTTCTATGTCATTGGAATGCTTGAGTTGTAAGCTATTGTACTATCTTAGTATGTAGGAACAAACACGAGATACATAAAATACTCGATGAACAACCAAGGAAGCATTACTCTCAAATTGCAAAATGTAGTACATAATTACCGCTGTCCCTATCCCTCACACAAGTTCGCAAGGAGGTGTTATGTGGCACAGTGGTATACGTGGCGTTTTACCGATATGACGCCGTTGACATCCATCTATGTTTCCATTCCCGTCCAACAAACTATTAATTATTGGCGGTTCTACCGGCCATCATATCAACGATTTCTTGTCAAATCCTGAGCAGCTGTCACAGGACGGTCCCATTTTCAAAAATCATAGCTCCGTGTTTATCAAGAAAGAGATCACCCACCATTGCCCTGTTTGAGCGGTTTCCATGCCTCTGATTTGAGCGGTTTTAGATGAGGGATCTCTGCAGATAACATTGATCGCATACCACATAGGCCTCTCCACCAGTTCCTTCACATTTGTCTGAGCACGTTGACAGAAAACAGTAGCTCGATCCTCTGCTTCCCAGGTGCTTCCCCTGTTTGCTCCAAAGAACGGATTTCAAAGGTGGGTTTACATGCTATTTTGTGATTCTCATTGGCTATTCTGGTTTTTACGGTTTTTTTGCATCCCTATTTTCTTTCTCCTTATTCTTCTCCTTGTTGTCCTTGTTTTTCCCTCTTCCTCGGCAGGACCAATAATCGTTAGCTCTATAACAAAAAATTTTTCTAAGCTTTATGATCAGCTGCAAATCTCTAGGTTTGGCAGTGTGTCAAGAAAATCTTTACGATTATGCTTCCTCAAACTTTATTTAATAAATTCAATTGTTGTGATTATGCTTCATAGAAATGGACATAGTTGAAAGAGAGCGGAGTTCCTGAAATCTGTTTCCTTCCAACTGTTTCTGTTACAGTGGAAGCTAAATTTTAAGAATTGTTACACGTCTCTTACTAATTTGTACATTCGATACACAATGTAAATTATTACCAGTACAACCATAGATGGCCTTAAAAATTATCTTATTACATGATTTGGAATTTGTCTAGTTGTTAGTAAACAAAATAAAATCGATGGAGGCACCGGAACAAAACAAAGAAAACAAAATACATCTGACATATTTAACAATTGAATTTGTTAAATAAAGTTGGAGGGATTGTATTGTGTAAAATGCTAGGCATAAAATATTATTGTCCAATATTTATAATCTTGCAATTGAGCAACCAATTAGGAAAAATAAAAAAGGTATAGTAGTTGATTATTGTATTAATTTTGTGAAGTCAAGAATGATAGTCAGCATTTTGTTCTATATCAGACGAAAAGAGGCAGAGAAAAGCCCTTTATAAATTGGTTTCTCAATTGAAAGTTTATTGTATCCAAAATAACTACCAACAAAGACCAAGAAAAAGATATCCCAAACAAAAAATTACCAAAACAAAGAATGTTCCAAATGGAACTGTACGAGAGGACTGTTTACCCCACATGAGGAAATTGAGGATAAAGAAAATGATAAAGGCAATGCCAGGGAGTGTAAAAGCAGTCTTGATTGCATTCGTTTTCCACTCTATCCACTTAAACATTTTATACAGCCTCACAGAAGAGTAACCGGAAAACAAACCCATGAAGACCCACAAGAATACCAAAGCTATTATCAGTCATCGACCATTGGATGGTGAAAGAAACCCAAGTAGAGAAAGGTGAGCATTGGCTCAACCCTTCAGGAATAGTTCCTAAAATATTATTTCCTCGAAGAAAAAGATATTTCAATGTTATGCTTCTAACACACATATTATTAGAAATAGAGCATATAAAAGAAAATTTGGACAAAACTGAGTACCAAAGCTTTTCAAGTTTGTTCTCTTGACAAATCTAGAATTTACAATTGCCGAGCTGGTTAAATTCCCTACATATCTTTCCATCCAAGTGATTTCCCAGCAGATTCAACTAAAAAAATCTCTGAAGCCTTCCAAACTCTGGAGGAATATGTCCCTTCCAAAATAATCTCTGCAGCTAAAAATCTCTCAAGGTGTTTGCAATGTCTTAGCTTAGCAGGTATAAAGCCGCTAAATTTTTTCTCCTGCAAATTCAATATTTTCAAGTGTAAAATCTTCCCAACTGTTTAGGTACGAATCACTACTAGTTGCATGTCATCACTAAGAAAGTAGAGTAGTTCCTAACTTGATGCCAAATGAATAAATGATTAGATTTTAATTTTAAAATGGCTGAAATTTAGCGATAAAGACTAAATATTCTAATAATCTACCAATTACTCCCTTGTTCACAAATTACATAGTTTGATTCTCCATGAGAAAGTTACAATGGTTATACAAAAATTAATTGCAACAACAAGTCACCCTTGTTTAAGGCCTTGATTCTGAAAAATATTAGATCCCGCATTTGAGTTTGACAAATATTGGGATTTGATCGTCTAGGTAAATATATTTTGGCCCTCTTACACAGCTAATCATTATCTCTTTACCTAGTACATTATGGACCAAAGCTGATAATCTTTGCATTTTACAATAGTTACATATACATCTATATTATGTGTCATAGTTTGCTTTTACTTTTTGAGCATAACGACATCTAACTGAATCATTCCATCAAACAATTCACGTGCCCTTTTCTAAATCTCCCATTTTGACAGAAGTTGGGAGGATGCTGAAAATTTTTGTGGAGTCCGCATATACACTTGCAAATTACATTTTCTGGAAAGGTGTCAAGGCCTTTCCAATACACCTAGTTTGTGCATATCATGCAATCAACGAAAATGAAGTGGTTTAAGGTATTTTGTCAAATAGTTCATGATATGTCTGTTTTGGCACAAACTGGGAGTATGAGGAAAAAGGTTGTGGAGTCTAGTTTTAATTCTCCAAAATGCATTTTCGTAAGAATTTTTTTTATGTATATCAATCAGTGCAGTCAATGAATCTGTAAATGGCTATGATTATTGTTGTAGCTGCCATTTTTTTGTTGTTCTCCCATGCTCTCTGTCAAAGCTCTTATTTTTGGATAGGCTAGTAGCTTGCCGACAAAGTGAAACAGGGTTGATGCCTCGTGAGGATACTCGTGTCTTCTATTAGCTACAATTCTAATATACCATATATCGCCATAGTAAGAAGAAATCTGTAAGTCAAATCCCACCTGGCGTCCACCCAAAAATTAGAGTTATGTTTGTTTACAGATACCCGTCAAGCCCATATTTAGGAGTGATAGGGGGTATTGATAACCATAGTATATCTACTAGCAGGGCAGATGGAAAGAGGTCTCTGAGAAGCAAACACTTCCCACAATGGATGCCTCCGGTGAATAAAAACAATGACCTTCCAAAAAAACTTGACACTTCGCAGACAAAGTTGCCAAAATCCTAACAATTATTTTTTAAACCACCAAAAGCAACATGTTTTTCAGGAATTTTGTCAAATAATTCACATGCTTCCTTATTATGCATACATATCTACTAGGGTACTTGCAACTAAAATATTTGACAAAATTCTCTCTCTATGCAATGCTCTGGTAGATGTCCATACCCTGTTCCAAAGCTCATATTTTGGCACAAGATAATGCTAGTATGATATAAAAATTGGAAATGCTGAAATTCCACTTCCATTATGGTGGATGTCCATACCCTGTTGTAAATCTCTACAACTTTGCATTAATATTCTATGCCTATGTGTGTGATTCGTCCCTTACACAAAAAAAGAGGGGTAAAAAGATTTCAGGTGTTAGTCATTTGTATTCATTGCCACATTTATGACCCAGATTTATGAAATTGGGTTGTGTTATTTAGTTCTTGTGTGTTGAGTATTCAAATTTCTATTTTAAGAGCAATATCTTGCATTGCTCTCTTCAATGCCAGTTTTTATATAGCACCAATTTTCACCTAAATCTGTTATGCGTGATTAGACATTAGCAACATTATTGAAATTTTGTTAGGGACATAATTTTCTTATGTAAAAGGTGTTCATGCTTTGTATTCCATTTCTTCTAATGGGAGATAAAATCCAAGTTTGACACCCAATATGCTCAACTTCCTTAAGAATGAATATTTAACATTTAATCAACAAGTATCTTGATTAAGGATCATATAACACTTGTTGCAAGATAATCACAATGTGTTTTTGATTGCTTCTTTTTTGCAGAGGGTTAACAATGGAGTCCACACGAAGAAAATTGAACAAGAAAAAAAAATTGTAAGGTAAAAAAATAAGACTCTGGGTATATATATTATGTATGGTCAGATTTGGAACGTAAAGAGAGTGAATGGTGTAGATGGGTTATTTAGGTAGTTTCAATATCTATGGATGGGATGCTTCATTTCTCGTCTTTTCATTATGTTATTTCTTTTGTAATTATAGAATTCATTATATTGTTATTGAAATTAAGTTGATTTTCTTCTACACCATCTTCTTATGCAACTATAGGCCAAGTGCAATAAATATTGAAACATTGGACGACATTCAAAAAATTGAATCGCAAGTAACGGAAAAGGTATTGATGAAACTTTCAACAATGTTTTTTCATCAATATTGTTTATTTTGATTATGCATGACCATATATTATGTATTAATTTCAAATTTTAATTTTTTAACCTCGAGAGAAATCAAATCAAATGAATGAAGATAGTGGTTGTGGAAAATAAAAACCACAAACAAAAAGAATGAAAACACGTCTTTGCAATGGCCTTTCTCGAAATGGGTAAGGAAATGTGACTATTTTTATTGAAATATAATTTTTGTAGTGGATTATGTGTTATCAAATGCTTATTTCTGACAAAATAGTGTTTGTTTTTGTAGCATAAACATATATTAACGATGAAAAAATTGAAGAAGAAAAAGCATTTGTTGATCAAACAAGAGAGAATTTAGATTTTTAAAAGGAAAAGGGTAAGGATAGTCATGTTGAAGAAGATTTTGACATAGAACTAAACATAGATGACAATAATGATAAGAATGATGAAGATTATGAAGTAGAGGAGGATGATGAAGATGAAGATTGGGTGCCTAGTTCGAGCCATAAAGCATCCAATGAGTGCAAACATCAAAGATCAAGAACTAGTGTTATTTAGAATTTTTTTTTCGCATGAATAAAACAATTTTATTCAAGTATTGAACTTATGTTAGCATGTCTTAGATTTATTAGGATTTTCTAATTTGTTGTTCTTTTAGTGTCCATATAGTTTTACATTTGCATAATAATTTCAACTAAAGAGTTATAGGATTTTCCGACACAGAAATTGTTACTCATAAAATATTTAATTATTGGATGTTAATTAGTATTTGCAGTAGTGTAAAATTATAAAAGAAATGGGAAAGAGGGATAGATTCAAATGCATGGTCTTTCCTTGCTGCAACTATGAAATGCAAGGAATAAAATGGCATTTGAAAGACATCAACTATCACCGCCTCCATGATCACAATGGACTCCCTCCATTACATAGGCATAAGTTGGGTAAACGTGCGATGACGAAGTATAAAAGGAAAACAAAAAAATAAACAAAAATGGTTGAAAAGTGAAATGTTGACTGGTACTTGAATAATTCTAAATATATGTATAAATCTAGGTTAATTGAGCATTATTGTCTGGAAGAAAAGGTGCAATTTTTTTCATCCCTTAGCTAACAAGCTAAAGATATGATTTCCAAGCTTGTAGAGGAGTATGATAGTGTAGAAAAGAGGAAGAAAATAAGGAAAAAAAACCCATCATCACTAGCATCAATATGAACGTATGGAAATAATTTTAGGTCTCAAACATGCCACCACTCTAAACAACATAGGATAGAACAAATTCACTATCATCAACTTGATTGGAGGAATCATTCATAATATATAATGAATAAAGCTTGTAAAAATAACGTGTTCCATCATTTAGTTTGGGTGACAACGTAATACGTTGTGGTAGTGTTGAAATTAAAGTGTGAGAGAATGAATTGGAAAATATTCCAATTTAATTCAATGAAATAAATTTGAATAGATTATTCAGCTGCAAAACAAACTTTAAAAATGTAGGTCATCAAAGAAACAACGTATTACATTGAGAAACCACCTACTTTGATATAGATCTTGTAGGCACATTAATATCTGAAATTATAATTTTATATAGTACACCATGTATCTTATGTAGCCTAAGAACGAGTCGAACATCGTTATCGGGGGTAACAACGTAATATGTTATTAAATTGTTGTACTCACAAAGTAGGAGGGAATGGATTTAGATCCCAGTAGGCACATAAGAATGGTGCATTGCAATTTTATACACTATAATGAATATAGCTTGTAAAAATAATGTGTTCCATCATTTAGTTTCGGTGACAACGTAATACGTTGTAGTAGTGTCAAAATTAAAGTGTGAGAGAATGAACTGGAAAATGTTCCAATTTAATTCAATCAAACAACTTTGAATAGATTATTGAGTGCAAAACAAACTTTAAAAATGCAGGTCGTCAAAGAAACAACGTATTACGTTGAGAAACCACCTACTTTGATATAGATCATGTAGGCACATTAATATATGAAATTATAGTTTTATATAGTACACCATGTATCTTATGTAGCCTAGTAATGAGTCAAAACATCATTATCAGGGGTAACAACGTAATATGTTGTTAAATTGCTTGTACTCACAATAGAGAGGAATGGATTTAGATCCCGTAGGCACATAATAATGGTGCATTTAAGTTTTATACACTATAATGAATATAGCTTGTAAAAGATAACGTGTTCCATCATTTAGTTTGGGTGACAATGTAATACGTTGTGGTAGTGTCGAAAGTAAAGTGTGAGAGAATTAATTTGAAAATATTCCAATTTAATTCGATGAAAAAACTTTGAATAGATTATTCAAAGTGCAAAACAAAATTTTAAAATGTAGGTCATCAAAGAAACAATGTAATACGTTGAGAAACCACCTAATTTGATATAGATCATGTAGGGACACTAATATTTGAAATTATAGTTTTATATAGTACACCATGTATCTTATATAGCGTAGTAATCAGTCGAACATCATTATCGGGGTAATGACGTAATATGTTGTTAAATTGTTGTACTCATAGTAGGAGGGAATGTATTTAGATCCTCTAGGCACATAAGAATGGTGCATTGCAGTTTTATACACTATAATAAATATAGCTTGTAAAAAGAACGTGTTCCGTCATTTAGTTTCGGTGACAATGTAATACGTTGTGGTAGTGTCGAAATTAAAGTGTGAGAGAATGAATTGGAAAATATTCCAATTTAATTCGATGAAACAACTTTGAATAGATTATTCAATGCAAAACAAACTTTTAATATGTAGGTCATCAAAGAAACAACGTAATACGTTGAGAAACCACCTAATTTGATATAGATCATGTAGGCACACTAATATTTGAAATTATAGTTTTATATAGTACATCATGTATCTTATGTAGTGTAGTAACGAGTCAGAACATCATTATCAGGGGTAATGATGTAATATGTTGTTAAATTGTTGTACTCATAGTAGGAGGGAATGTATTTAGATCCTCTAGGCACATAAGAATGGTGCATTGCAGTTTTATACACTATAATGAATATAGCTTGTAAAAATAACGTGTTCCGTCATTTAGTTTGGGTGACAATGTAATACATTGTGGTAGTGTCGAAATTAAAGTGTGAGAGAATGAATTGGAAAATATTCCAATTTAATTTTATGAAACAACTTTGAATAGATTATTCAAAGGCAAAACAAAATTTAAAAATGCAGTCGTCAAAGAAACAACGTATTATGTTGAGAAACCACCTACTTTGATATAGATCATGTAGGCACACTAATATATGAAATTATAGTTTTATATAGTACACCACATATCTTATGTAGCCTAGTAACGAGTCGAAAATCGTTATCGGGGTAACAATCTAATATGTTGTTAAATTGTTGTACTCACAAAGAGGAGGGAATGGATTTAGATCCTGTAGGCACATAAGAATGGTGCTTGATGAGGCCACATATTGGCATGTTTTGGCCCCATCTAAATCCTTTTGAAGCCTCTTACACATACAGTTTTGAGACTTTGATCTCCTCTTGATGGTTGATATGAGATAAAGTTATGATTTTGCATATATTTAGTTTTGTATGTTCATTAAGATCTAATATACTTATTTACTGTGGTGAATCTTGTCTTTTGTACAAACTAATGTTTTTGACGTCTCCATGAAAAAATTACAAGATGCCATAAACTTTTGAAGTAGTAGGCCCTATCCCGTAGCACTCTGGTTGTGCTCCTATAACAGCCCGTAGCCATTGGCTGGGCAATGATAAGAGAGAATCATGACATCCAACAAAAATGAGGCATCATGAAGTATATGGAGCCGAGTATATGAAGCTGGAAAACAAGTTAACCAAGTGGCAACATTGTTTGGACAAGTCTGAGAAGTCTTTGGGTGATTTATCTTACATGTAGCAAGCTCCAAACCTGCCCGTAGCATCTTCCAGAACTACCTGCAGCAACAAAGCATTATGTACCTCCAGCTTCCCGTAGCCAAAGAGAACTTATCTAGCTCACACTAAAGTATAAGAAAAAAAGTACCAGCTATCCTAACGCATCATATGTAATGTTATGGTTACTTTGTTAAGTAGTTTTGTAATCAGTTCTTATCATGTAAATAAGATAGGAATTAGTTGTCTCCACTCAACAAATATGAAACAGAACAACTATAATCTATTTGAGTGGTTTTTGATCATATTCCTAGAATAGAATAAGTTAGTGATTTGTCTATATATATATATATAGATAGAAATGTAATGGATATAGAGTAATAGATTAAGGAATGAAGTGATAGCTGTATGAGAGAAGCAGAATTGTGAATGTGTGAAGACAAAATATATTAATGTGAGTTTGTGCTCTTAAGTTCATTGTAATCTCTTTGCTGTAGCAATATTTAATTGCTACAGCTTAATAGATGAATCGTTTATCTTCTTGAGCAGTTATGTGAGTTTCTAGGGTAGGATCGGAACTCACTTCTGCACGAGGAAGGGCCCCCAGGAAGGAATTGCAGGGAAGATCCTATTCCTCCATTTCCTATTTATGTTGTGTGGATTGATTATCAGTTATTCATTTCATTTCTAAAAGCTAATGAGTGCATAGTGTGTTGAGTTTTAGATCTGTAGATCAGCAACATCCATAGTTTACTTTCCAATTTGCACAAGCATTACTTTATACTCTTTGATGATTCTAGCCTACAAAGACCTCACTCCAAAGTATTGTAGCATATATTTTGTAGGCCCTTTGAAAATCTTACGCCCCTGGGTTGACATTTAATGAACATCGAGTATGAGACCTAATATCATTGGTTGATTATTCTACACATCGATGCATTGCGCTTTTATACACTATAATGACCATATCTTGTAAAAATAACATGTTCCATCATTTATTATGGGTGAAAACGTAATAATAGGGTTTGATACTTTGATGATCCTACATTGTACACATGTGGGATAAAACCTATGAAGGGGAGAATTGATCATTGAATGGTATCATTTGAAGACCTTGTTTGATGAGAAATCGGGTGTTTAACAGGTCTCCTAAAGGATTATCTCCACAAGGAAAAAAAAAGATGAAGTTTTATATATGCATTCAAGGATATTTAAGGTTCATAAAAGAGTGTCGTTGAGTTAAGACATTTTGCATGGAGACAAAGAGAGTGTTTTTTTAGAACTCAAGAAGAAATGAAGTGTTGAGGGTGGATAAATGGACTACTAGCTAGGAATTAAAAGGTAAATGTGGACAGTGAGGGAAGTCAAGAACCTTACTCAAAGTACTTTTCATTGGTTATATGCTTGGAAGTCAGACTTAAATGCTGATTGGAAAAAGGATATGCGTATCATACAAAGAAATATTGAGGACAAGATTGTAGAGAAGAACAAAAACATGAATATGAGAACATGACATGCTCCTTGAGGAGGATTTACTGAGCTAGGAGGTACACCAGCTATAATGAATATAGCTTGTAAAAACAACGTGTTCCATCATTTAGTTTGGGTGACAACGTAATACATTGTGGTAGTGTCGAAATTAAAGTGTGAGAGAATGAATTGGAAAATATTCCAATTTAATTCATTGAAACAACTTTGAATAGATTATTCAATGCAAAACAAACTTTAAAAATACAGAGTTGTCAAAGAACAATGTATTACTTTGAGAAACCACCTACTTTGATATAGATCCTGTAGGCACACTAATATCTGAAATTATAGTTTTATATAGTACACCATGTATCTTATGTAGCCTAAG
This sequence comes from Taxus wallichiana var. yunnanensis, assembly GCA_018340775.1. Lineage (NCBI taxonomy): Eukaryota > Viridiplantae > Streptophyta > Pinopsida > Cupressales > Taxaceae > Taxus > Taxus wallichiana. Next base: position 833,374,939 of record CM031240.1, read on the forward strand.
TAACGAGTCATATCATTGTTATCGTGGGTAACAACGTAATAAGTTGTTAAATTGTTGTACTCATAGTAGGAGGGAATGGATTTGAAATTATTTCAAAGTAATTTAATGAAACAAATTTGAATAGTTTCATAACACTATGATGTGCAAAACAATCTTTAGAAATGCATGTCGTTGACGCAACAACATATTATGTGCCCAAAGAAACCTACTTTTATATAGATCCCATAGGCACATAAGAATGTGGCATCGTAGTTTTATACACTATAATGACTATAACTTGTAAAAATAATGTATTCCATCATTTAGATTGGGCGACAATGTAATATGTTGTTGTACTCGTTGTAATTAAAACTCTCTTAGGAAAAATCTTACCTTGAATATTAGATTTAAGTATCTGAATCACCATTCAACTTATAATTTCTTTGTTTTCAATTAGCCTTGTTTCAAATAAATCTTGCAAACACTAACTAGAATTTTTATTCCTTTCAACTTTGATAGATGACTATAAAATGATGTTGTGGTAAATGATTGGCAAAGTAGTTCAAAAACTTAATAAATTAATAAACAAGATGAGTTGAACTTATTACTGATTTAAAAAATGTAATGTTCTTACCTGATTTGCAATGTACAAATTGTTTCCAAACTTTCCTGTCATGAGAAATGTTCTTTCTCATAGCCCACCTTCAGAAATATCCTTTAACTTCAGTAACGCCTGGTAAAAACTACTCGTACGAGGCCAAAATGCAACCCAGGTTAAGAGAGAGAAATTATGAAATATTTTTTTTTGATTAGGTTCGGATTATAAGAGGACAGTTGCGAGGCGTCGGAGATGTTTATCGATCCATTAAGATCACCTCAAAATTCAAATTCAATACTACATCTTCGTTTCTTTCCTCAACAAGGTTCTAAAGTTTTATTTGAGAAACTTCATTAGCTTTCCAGACATGACTCCATTAATCCCGGTTAAAAATGAATTATTTAAAGACCCTTAATTAAATTTTAAAAATTTAATAATACAAGACCCAAAATTTGTAGTTCAAGGTCATACATATAAAATAATTAATTACTTGCTTAAAGGGTCAAGTGTGCACAACTTTGCTAGTTCTTCCCCCCTTTTCTATTTTTTTTTCATTCCCACAAAAAAAATCCATCACATAAGTGATGTAGGGTGCATCCTCCACCCTTGGATTTACTATTACCTAGCCCTTAGATCTAGGTTTGACAAAGAAACCATAGAAATCTTTATGGGCTTTCTTATGTCTATTACTTGTTCAATTCTTTCATTTCTCTTGTTTGTTTTGCAGGTTGGAGAAGGATGAATGAGGAAGCCATGAGAGGCCACCTCAAGGTCTTGGGAGGGAGCACATGCTTCATTTCTTCCCTTGTTTTAGTCATACCCTTACTTAAGGTTTCAAGGCTTTTCTTATCTATTTATTAAATTTATTTTAATATTTTGTCCAAATGGCAAATGGGTTTTGCCCCAATTTGGTAGTATTGTTGATTCTAGTAAGGATTTCATCTCCTTTTTTTTTGAGAGAAAAATATACACACTCCCATATATATATATATATATATATATATATATATATATATGTATTTTGAAAATTGTAGTCGATTTAAATCGAATTAAGAAATATATTGGTGATTGTATATAATACACCCGAAATCACAATCCTTAATGATTATATATCTGTGTGCATATAAAAAAAAAAAGATGGGAAATGGAATTCCCAGCCGGATTTGGGCTCACGTAGTCTGCTATGAGGGAATTCTCGCAGGTTTTAATTAGAGTTTTTAAAAAAAAAAAAGTTTAGGTTGGGGGAGGGTCACCACCCCACCCCCCATCCCACTTATTAATGGGGTGGGATGGGGGTGGGGTCGGTGACCCTCACCCCAATCCCTTTTCCATGTGCGCAACCCAAGCACACGGCCGCGGACAACAAGGGAATCCACCCTTGTTTTTTTGAAATTTTGTTCTTTTCTTTTACTTTTATATATATATATATATATATATATATATCAGTATATATTTTTAATAAAATTAACAGTATATTAATATTAATATATTTTCATAATAGTATTTCTCATTAATATTAAAATATTTTATTATTAATGGTATTTAAAATATTACTATTACTATCAAAATAATAATGAAATATAGGTAGTAATATTGACAAGTTAAAACTTTGTTTAACACTTTCTCCTTTAACAATTTGACAATTATTGTATATACGGTAGAAGCAAGTAAAATTTCCTTTCTCTTAACAATGTTGTGGCAACTTGCAATAAGTTACAAATAAGAATCTCTTACTACAATTTAATATTTAGACTACTTGTTGTCCAAATTAAAAGTAATTGTGTTTCAAATTTCTATCTATCAACAAGAAGGAAGCTAGCTTTTGCAACACAATACAATTCGATTAACACAAAGAAATATAGCATCTCTTAATACGAGTTTCCAACATTTCACAAGGAGGTATTTACAACAAACTTCTCCAATAGTATATAATTACAAAAATTATCACAAGATTTCCTCTTTTTTTTTTAACATATCATTTCTTCATTTCCTTACAATCTTTTCAATAATGTAAACACCTTTCAAGTAAAATTTGCATTCAACCATGTGACTTTTGGTGCAAATATAGATTACAATGTCCTTTTTTTTTTTTGAAATGAAGAATAAGGTAATACAATTTCCTTTCACATACAAATTTACAACAAAATAATATATATAAAGGAAATGAAAAAAGTCTTCACAAGCTCCAAGGTGTTCTTCATCCAAGCTCCAAGTTCCAAGTAGCTCAAGACACAACCAAGATAGGGGGAGAGGCAACACTCTCCTCCCAACGAAAAACTCAATGGAGAAGAGAAGCAATATCCTCCATTGACCCCCGAGCCCCAAACACAACACAATGAAAGGGTGGTCTCCAACTCAAGACAACAAAACTTGCTTCCACAACCCAAATTTCTTCACAACATTCAAGGCTAAAAACAAAAGAAACAAAAGACACAAATAACACAAAACATTCCACAACAAAGCTTTCATCCAAGCCAACAAGAGAAGGAACTATGGGAAAGTTTTCCTTATGCCTCCCCATTAAAATGAGATGCCCATCCAAACCCTCCATAGTAAAACTCAAGCCCCTATGACTCTTATGCCTCCCTCAAGTACCCCTTTTTCCTCCCAAACTCTTATACCTCCCTCCTCTTATGGCTCCCTCAAGGACAAGGTAAGAATGTAAACATTCTTACCCAAGATGGGCATCTCTCTCAAACTCCCTCCACAATTTCCTATTCTACTCTTATGCCTCCCTCATGAGTTTTCCCATAGACCTCTCCTACACTACACCTTAAGCATGCTATCCATTTTTTTTTCACAACACACAAAAGAAAACATACATTTTCTACTAATTTAAGCATAAAAGCAACAACAATAAAAAACCAAGAAGCTTTGTCCAAGCTCCTCCCAAAACAATCCAAGCATGCAAGTCCAAGCTCCTTTTCTCCCAAAAATCCTTTCCTCCCAAAAGAAAAATAAAACTCTTCAACAAAAAACCTCTAACCCCCTCAACAAGAGAGGAAAATTCAATAAATAGACAAAAGGGAAGGGTGAGGATGATGTGGCTCCATGTAGGATGCCACATCACACATCCTCAAGACCACCTCCCTTAGTCAACTCAACTCTCAAAACACAATAAATGGGTGGTTGGGTTGAATGACATCTCTTTTCCACACTCCATCCCTTCCCATGTGCCTTAAGGCACAATTAAATGCAAATGGAAGAAAAGTGCACTCCAAAGTCACATTTCCCTTCCCAAAACAATAAATAATCCCCTTTTTGGCTTCCCAACCCATAGATATGGTTGGTAAGGGGTTTTGGGAAGTGTGGGACAAGTTTAACTTGTCCCACAAGTCCCCCAAAATTGCCCTAAATCTCAAATTCGAGATTCAAAGAACTTGGAGTGGTCAACACTCAAAACAAGCATTCAATACAAGAAGAAAACACAAGGCTCAAGGAGCCAACCATCAAAATTAATTACTCCCACTAGGCTTCCTCAAAACTTAAAATTAGAACAAGATGTTAAATTAATCTAAACATACTTAGCAAAATTAAACTAAAAAGGAGACATCACAAATGAAATCACCTACTAAAATAAGTTAAAACAAGTAAATAAAATTCTTAACCCCTTGGTCACATTAGAAAATTTCCCCTCATGGAAATTTTCTTAACAACATAAAAAAAAAAAAGTAACACAATACAATTCTCTAGTTGCCTTGACGACCAAAAGTTGTAACCACCCGACATCCTGTTGTGTTTGGTTCCCAATCCTCCTTTAGGTTGTGATCATGTTGTGTTTCCTGCAAAATACAAAATACCTCCTTCGGCCTTACGGCCATGTCAAAATATCCAAAATAACCATATGCATGAAATTTATTAACATCTATATGTAATTCAATTATCCATTATTTCAAGGTTTAAATCACAACTTAATTATGCATTCCATCATTATCCAAAGTTATAGTAATGTAAATTCAACAACTACATTCTACTTATGATGGCGAAGAAATCCAATGTTAGAACACATGTAATATATCCATATAAAAATAATATCGTATCCAATAGTCCGTCCATGAGTCGGTGTAAATCATACTTGAAAACAAAATCCAAATCATAACCCAAATGCATCTACTCACAAAATATCATGCTAATCAATGTAAGTATAAGTCATGTCCATATCCAAAAGTCTGCATAACTCAAAATGATAATCAACTAAGTGTCATAGGAAGTGGGCATTACATCTTCCATAAAATTGAATGAAATATGAGTGTTGTTCTTTTTGCAATAATTAAATAAATTCATTTATGTAAAAATAATAAAAAAATAGAACAATGGCGCCAAAAAGTGGAGTAAATAGTTTAATGGATATAATTTAGGTAGCAAGGAATTGATTGTAGCATTCAATAAATATTTGAAATGATGTATTTCCCTATAGGATGCAGCGTAACAAATTCATAACAATAAATGTGAATAAATAAGAAGCATTGAGTAGTGAAGGGGAAGTACTTGAAATGACTTGGGTTCCGTTAATTTTTTAACTCCGTTAGAAACACTGGAAAGAACCCAGTTAGCAGCCACCTCATTACTCCTTGTGAACTTATGTGAGGGATAGGGCAAGCCCATAATTACAATGTTGAGTAGGGAGTGAAGACATCATAACTATCACCGATTGTTGAATGAAAATATCAAAAATTATGTAAATGTGTTACGTGTGCAAAAACACAAGAAGAACTACAAAGGAAAACCAAGGCCATGAAAGAAGAAAATAAAAAATTCCTCAAGTGAGTGTATAATATGCCACATAAAGGACCTACTAACCAATTTGAGAAAAGTGTGTAGAAGGAGACACATACATGAAGGTAGAAAAGGCCAAAAGAACAATCCCTCCATGATACACCTACACACGAAGGTAGAGAAGGATGAAAAAAGAAACCCCCATGAAAATTTATAGACTAGTGTGAGTACAATATTCATCCCAAACAATTCACTAAGAATTTTTGTGAAGAACTAAAAAGTGACCCTTTGAAAAACTAGGTAACACCTATACTCTATGCATAAAACAATATGATTTATAGCATAAGAATTTAAATTTTCTAAAAAAGAAAATCATGATACAAAATAAAACATTATGAAGCCATTGTTGTGAAGAGCACAAAAATTCTTTTAGAAAAAAACAAGTAATTTTTTTGCATGAATGAAACGTTATTACTGGTCAAAGTTCCAAAAATAAGGAATTGTACAATTAAATATGGAAAAAACTGCAAATCTTGGAAAAATGGATTATTAAATGTTGAAATGGATGCTAGCACTACGTAAATTCTAAAAAAATAGGTAGGTGCTAGAAAATCACTCTCCCTAGCTTCTTGGATAAAAATTTATGAGTTCCAGAGTGAAAATAGTTTTCAAAAAGGCCCAATAACTAATTAGGGTCACAAGACCCTTGATACTCCAATTTTAATGATCTTAAACTCTTTAGAAATCTCTCAAAATGAAGAATAAAAAATATAACTTCAATCTTTGTTTTACAAAATAAATGCAAAAAAATTGTGGAAGAGCCTACTTGTCCTAGCTCTTCAAAAAACTTGAAATTGAAATTCTTTGCAAATGACCTAACGATATTCGATTAAGGTGAAAAAAAATAAAAAATGACTTTCTTTGGCACTCTAAACGCAATTAGAATAAAAAATTGAAATCAAAACCAATAAAAAAGACTACTCTTCTCTAAACCAACTTTCCTGCACATGGTTTTATAGAAAAGCTACAAACCCAACCAAAGAAAAAAAAATATGATACAATATGAGAGATGCTATCGAGAAACCTTTGATACCATGCAAGAAACAAGGACTACTCAAGGAAACATTGCAATGAAACACACTATCTACAAACATGTACTCAAAAAGATATTTCACCAATAATAAAAATACATTAAAGCTAACAAAGGAATGTACAATATAGAGATTGACATATAGTAAACTATTGCACAATAATACTAAGGATCAAGGAGTAATAATTGGTTATCCACAATGACAACATTTCTACTAACTCAACTATATTCCTGCATAAAAATATTAAAAATTTTATTAGATAAGAAGCACAAGGGTGAGTGGGATATTTATTATTGGTGGAGTTTAAGGAAAAAACTTTGAATAAGAACACCTAACTTCACTTGAATCTTTTCACATGTATTAGGATTACTGGTACATTAATTTTTGCATATTAACAATGTATACACAATGCATCTCATGTAAATAATATAATTGCCTAAGGTGGACTTCACATCATGTAATATCCCTTTTGGGACTGAAAATGGAGAAAAGGGGTTAACCGGCTGTCCCGAACAGATCTGATCTTGAAACACCTTTAATTATTCACACAACAAATTGATAATAACTGAAAACCAATCTAAAATCAGCAATCTCCAAGGGCAGTGAACTGTCTAAGGAATTCAAGTCCACTTTTCACTATGCAAATCAATGAAGAATGCCACAAAACAATTAATCTAGCCACAACAATATTTATAAATCATAAATACATCAAAATATTGAAGGAATATCTGATTTCACAGCTGGAATTAATTATTTAGAACAACAACAGACTAGCCAAAACTGAGGGCTAGGAAAAATAGTAAACCTTTTCCAAAATTCACCAAAATGGAGATTCCGGCCTTATAAATTATGCCGAATCAAGAATATGAAATCAAATTCATAGATTTTTCCCTATAAGACACCGAATTACCCTAAAAAACCTAGTCGCCCCAACTAGGAATGGCTCTAATATGCATGCAAATGTCTGTAAATGTCTTCTTAAATCCTTCACTGTCCAAATCTGCAAAAATGTCTTCAATATGACTTTTCTTTAATCAAGATAGAGGCCTTTCGTCCTCCAACCAACCACAAGAAGGATTTCCTTCCTTCTTGGAATGCCACACATTTGGATTTCTACTCAAGAGTGGAAAAACAAGGAGTAAATAGCCCAAAGGTCCAAATTAGATAAAATTCCCTAAAAATAGATGCCACCAAATGAAGTCCTTACTCTCCTTTTATATCTTATATTTGGCATTAAGGCCCAAAAGGACAAGGTTGACCCATAGAAAGATATTTTAATCTTTTAATTGGCATCTTAAATGCACCAAACCGAGATGACCTCCATATAAGGTAAATGTACAAAAAGAAAAACATAAATATGAACGAAGAAAATTGAAATATGATCCCCGATCTTCCCTTGCTCATCTATTGCTTGCCTTCGGAAAGAGGAAGGAAAGGAATCCTTTATTGTGGATTAATTCAGAAAAAGGAACTTTACAATCCTCCCTTCTTGAAATTGCTTTCCCTCAAGAAATTGTAAGTACCTGTATCCCAAATGAATCTCAATTGATTCTTCTTTGATGTACCTACACAAGAAGTAAATATATCAAATAAAACAAGAGTGTTTAACAACAATTTTAAATTCCCCTTATCATGCCTTAGGGACATGATAGTTATCTCTCTTCTTTTGCTTCAAACCACCTCATAATTTCCATTCAAATGATGGCTTCTCAACACTTTAGTAATGTTGTCCCAAAAACAACTGTAATCATGCATTTTTATTTCAAAAATCAGAATGTTCAAGTGTGAAAATAACACATCATAATATGGTTATGTTCCAGAATTTATCTGAGAAATTATTCCACCAACATTCCATGAGATAATGCTCTTCAAAATTGGAAACACACTGCTGCTCATGGCTTTTAATGGAAGCCCCAATTCTGATTTTTACAAACTCGACACTATGACCACGGCATAACAATTACCAAAGTGAAATCTCATGAAGAAAAAAAACTCCATAAGTAAAGTAGGGGTTGAAATTTGATTTGCATATGCTGAAAAATTAGGAGCAGCATACCTATAATTAAAATCAGTAGTTATCTTGGCCTTAAACTTGAGAAAATCAACCTTTTTAACATTCCCATGAATTCTGAATTCATCATTTTCAAGAGGAACTGAAACTCCATGTGAATTTTGAGGAAATTTCCTCTAAAATTTGGAGCTCTTGATACCCAAAAACATTGTGTGACTTCGTTGAAATGAAAACAAGGTAGTCAAAATAAAATCCATACCTCTTCATGGGGTCATAAAATGAAAAATAGAATCGTAATTCTCCTCTTTTGTGGCCATGTGAACAAATACAAGTTTATCATAATTTCTTCTTTTGTCTTTCTCATGGAATTTTGGGTTAACAATTCATAGAGAAAAAAATCAGAATTCCTTAAACATGTCATGCTAGCATTCTATTTCATCAAATTCCTTCCATTCCATAAGCAAAGAGAAAAATTGAAATCTTTACCTTCACCCTTTTTGTGTCTCATGAAATAGCCCGGATGATCAGCCCATGGGGCATCATGAACAACCCACACTATCATGTTCTTCACCCTTGATTTGGAAGCCAAATAGATTCCATTCTTGTAGTGAATGATCCCATCCATTATTTCAAACATTTCATTCCCAATTCCCTCAAAAACAACATTAGAAAACTTATGCTTAACTGTAATTAAAGGCTCTCAATCAGTTGTTGTCTTAGATAAGGAGAAAAAATGTGAATCCCATGGCCAAGTATATTCTAGAAAATAATTAACTTGAGGTGTGTCCAGAAGCATACCTTGTAATATAACCTTCTTACCCATGTCAGAGAAGCTTATTTCCATGCCTTGATAATTAAAGTTGAGCTCTCCCAATGATAGAAACCATTAGACCCCAAACACGCTATTCATATCAACTATGTTAATGAAATACAAATCAACACATACCTCATATTTTCCCAATGTAACATGGAGTTTGAAACATTTTTTTGTGAATGACATTGTAGTGCCTTGTTGCAATGCTTAATTCTGAGGTGAACTTATTGTTGCTTCCATTGCTTTCCTCCCACGTTGGATTATAGATGTGACAGGCTAGACGTGAGGAGATGTAGACTGCATTGTTGTCCTTGGATTCTTTAATTCCTTGTTTTGGGTTGGAGGTGGGTGGATTTGATGGCCTCCTGCCATTTCCTTAATCTTCTTTAATGCTACCGTGTTGGAGTTTATCTTGTGGGTGGCCGCACCACCTCCCATTTATTATTATTTTTGATTTGCTATCTTCTTTGAACTTTGTGGTCTGCCTCCACCATCCTGCTCTGCTCATGTGAGATACTCTGGTGAAAGATACGCATTCGGGGTTGTTTGAAAAGGATATGAGCTTCTGACAAAAGATTTGATGGGTAAACACGTCTGTTCTTTATTGGCCACTGTGTTTTTTTTTTTTTCTCTTTGTTTTGTTCTGTTTTGTCCGGATTAAGCCCTACGATTTGTTTGGGGTTGTTCCAATGGTGGATTTTCCCTATGACGGGGATGGGGTTTGCTTGATTGTAAGGTAGTGCCGCCGGATTCTGATGTTTTGCTGTGCAATAGCTGCGTGAGCCCCTGGCATATGCAGTTCCTGAAAACTCCATTGACGGCTGTTCCCGCTGGCGATTGGTTCTGTCCAGAATGCTCCATCACTACCAATGGGGATGGTGTCAATATTCTTGTGTCGGGGCTTCTGATGGGGATGATTTGATAAGTCAGATCAGAGCAATACAGGCTGACCCAAATCTTAGTGAGGATGAGAAGGCCAAGAAAAGGCAGGCTCTCATGGCGAGGGGTGAAAGGAAAGAGAGGGTACAGGAAGGAGATCGATGAAGGATAGAGGAATTAAAAAGAAACTTGGATGTAGTTGGATTAAAGGAAATAAAATGGTGCATGCTTTTGTGTAGGTGACAGATCACACCCACAGGCACGGGAGATCTATGCAATGTTGGGAAAATGTCTTGGGAGACTGGTCGCTACACTTTAATGGAGTTTTCCTTTCAAGTCTGCCTTTTTGACATGCACTAGGAGGATGTTGGCTAGGTTGTGGAGTCTGGGTGTGCTCCAACTTCAAGCTAGTGAAGCAGACGTGTTGCCTCCATTTTCTTGAGTGCTGTGAGGTGTGTTCTTGTCTGGGATCCGTAGCAGCGACCGCAACAGTTTTTAGCCTCGCAGCAGACAGGTGCAGAATAGTAGAGACCTTTTTGAGTGCTTCCAATAGGCAGGTGGTCCAACTATGTTGTTTTCTATTCTATATCAGATGCATCCTCAGATTCGGGTCTCTCCTTCAAGATATGTTTATCAAAATCGACTATGTGACAGTGAAGAGTGTTACCAGGAGACCTGATGAAAATTATTGCAAATTTTCTCTATTGAGATCTCACTTGTTTTACGATGTAACCCATGGAAGAGGATCTCATAGGCGTGGATCTGTTTCATATCAGAATATTCATGAAACACAATTTGCTTGCAATTTTATGAGCTGCTTCAACGAATCACTAAATTGGCAGGCATAAAGGTTTCTGTTGGATTTATCTCACCTTGCAAGCTACAGCTGAAATGGTTGCACCGAGAGTTTGATGCTGTCCTCAAATCTGATGAAGGAAAAGGTTTATTTATCATTACGGTAGATGCCTTTCAGAGCCAGGAGCGTGATGTAATCGTTATGTCTTGTGTCCGAACTTCAAATCATGGGGTTGGCTTTGTAGCTGTTATTCACCGCATGAATGTGGCACTAGCACGAGCTCGTAGAGCACTTTGGGTTAAGGGCAAAACAACTGCATTGAAGCAATCTAGTGACTGGTCAGCCTTATTGAGGATGCTAAGTCTAGGGGCTGTTTTATGGATATGGACAACTCGACTGACATGTTGGCTAGTGGATTGATCTATGGGCTAATTTGGAGCGGTGTTCAGAGGATTTTGGATCTACTTCTAAGAAACCCAGGGATGCATGGCCATTAACAGAGTTTGGACCTTCACGGGCCGAGGAAGAGAAGTTGCTCGGGTTGTGTTCTTTGCCCCGAGCCACAGTCGACGTGCTTGTTGGATTGGAAGAATTCTAATCAGGCATGTTAACTATACTCTTTGTAGTAGTTTTCTACCTTCTTTCAGTATCTTGAAATGAATATTCTTTCCCCTTGAATGGCGCCTAGACAAATGTTTTCGTGGTTGTTTAAATCGCTGCCTGAATGTGTTGGCTGTTCCTTTAAATCTCGTTCCATTTTCGCTGGTTTTGCTTGGAATGTTCTTTTCCTCTCTTATAGCTTACTCTATTTCATATTTTCCTAGATGGGCTACTGCAATATTGAGTGATGCAGTCTAGTTCGTAGGGAAGGAAACATTATAGAGTTTCATTTGCTTATATGACTCTCTTTTAAAAAAATTATGTGATGGTATTTATAATTGAAGGCTTACTATATGGAAGGTTAAGCCTTCATATCTCTAATTGGGTTGAATAAATACATATTTCTTGTTTAGGGCTCTCCTGTTTTGGTAAAAGGTACATTAATAGTGACAGTGTGTTCTAAAAATTGTTTAAGCCTGTGGGCATTCCTTATTGTTTGTTTAATTAGAAAATGGCATTAGGGTCTTGTTTTGGAACTGTACATGGTTGACTTTTGTACCCAGTTCTAGGGGATGAATAACCTGACATCTATTTTGGCCTCTACGTGTTGAGAAAATTACTATACCTACTACCTGGTTCAAACCCTTGTTTGATTAAAGCAAGGGGGAAACATTGTAAGTTTTATTGAATGAAATCTCTACAAATTTTATTAAGGGTCGCAAGCAAGCTATTAATAGCTGGACTGAAACAAAAGTTGTAGGTGAATCCATGGTATTGGACTCGTGAACTTGTTTCCTGTTAGATAACAGCTAATTACAGTGATAATATAATAGGTGGCTATTATATTCATCTGTTTGATATTGCTAGAATTTTCCTTGATAAGCCCACATGGATCGGGTAAAACTTCCATCTTCTTTACCATTGGCAAGGAGCTCATAGAACTTCCAGGCCTGACTGCACTGCGTAACCTTCCTGATGGATCTATGTGTTGGTTCTTATTTTTTTTTTGTGCTCGCACTCGTGGTAAGGTCTTTTGAGTCTGGGGCATCGCTGGTGTATCACCCACCGTGTATCGAATCCCTTTGTTTTCGAACTCGAATAACTTATACTTCAAACTTGGTTACTAAAAGTCCCATTTTGTGGCCTTGTTAAGGAAATCAATTTTTATTTTAATGCTTATTGACATTGTCAGAAATATATAAAAATTATTAACGACTTTTGGGTTTAGCCTTCCCTTATATTATTGTAGAGAAGTTGATGATTTGGATAAGGTTTGTTGGTAGAATAATGGCCCTTTTTGTGTCTCATTTGTATGCTTTTGGAAGAGTGGATTTGTTTTGTTAACTTGTACTACGTTTAAGAAATCCTATATGGAGGTAGTGGTAAACTCCTTGGTTAAAACTGAAACTATAAGTTGTTTTCTTTTAAGGGCGTCGAACCCATATTACTATGAAGCCTCCCCCTGGGAGATTTGGATAACATCGTTTTGTTTCGCGCCTACGATCGTAATTAGTATGTTTTGTCTTCTCTTGGACCTCTTTAGATGGATGGATTGGGTATTGGATTCCAATCACGTAATCCATAGGATTACATGAAGGAAATATCAACACTCTTGACTTTCTTGTTCCTAACCCATAAGGTCTTGCCTTGATTTATGTGATTTTGTTCTTACTGGTATTTTGACTTTCTCCTTGTTGGATGGTTTAGATTTCTTTCTCATGCGAATAATTTTGGAGTTGTGGGTTGTGCTTTAATCCATTTTTGAATTAGAACATTCCTTTCTTGATATTGTTAAATGTTAGCTTCTTTGTTGCAATGTGTAGCCTTAACATGCTCGGTTCTGCGAACCGATTCTAGCTAGTATTTGTGCGAGATGGATTATGCGAGTACATTAAAGGAAAGAGTCAGTAAAGGTTTCATCGGTCTGCAACTTATGAAGTTCTTTGTAAAAGTGTTCTATGTGTTGTAAATTGTGTAACATTGCTTGCGAAAGAGTTTATATCACCTCTTGCTGGATTTGTTCGGAGAATTACGTGAAGAAGTTGTTTTGTCTTTTTTTGTAATTTGGTGGTAACTCTTCTAGTGAGAAATAATATTCAATCTTTTCACCGGCATAAGCATTGCAAAAATTTGATCTTGAGAATTAAGTGTTAAATTAAATCTTTAAGACTTTGTATTGATGTGTTATATGTAATTTTTAATGGGGTGTCTTTTCCTTACAGAAGTTACCTAAAAGTTTTATTCAAAGAAATATGTTGTGGTTTAGATCCCCTTGAAAACAAACAATGCCTTAAGTAATCAAGAGTGAGACTATCCTTGCAAAGTGATTTTATATAACATGTTATCCCTAACTGAACTAGTAAACACTACTCTTTTTGGTGAACGCTTAAAACAAGCTTAAAGGAAAACAATGGTTAGTTTCTAATAAGATTTAACAAGTAAGAGAAGAAAATTTAGAAACCACTCAATTTATCTCTCAGCCTATTTAAAAGTAAGTAGCTTCCTCTTGATAAGCTCTTTCGGTGAAGCCTAAGTAAGAGCATTAATAATTACGTATAAAACCTCAAGCTCCAATTAAACCTCAGTAAGAACTAATGATGTCTCAAGGATGAACTCAATTAACCTTCTTCCTTTAACTTTATCCAAGGTACCTTGTAATTTTCTCTTAACTTGTTGAACGTGAACCGATGTTGTCATAAGAGCATGAACGAGCTCTAGTAACATAAGTGTGAATAGATGGCCTTAAGGAATTAAATTACCATCTTTATCAAATAAATATATAAAACAAATAATGGTTATAAAGGAGAAGACTTTAAGTGAACTACTCTACAGTGTATAAGAACATAACTCAGTTGGTAAGATGAATTTGTGCGAATCATATATTGAATCCTTCTAAAAACTTAAGTCATGAGTTAAAGGGTGTCTTATCAAAATAAATAACCTCCAATCATTTCTTGTTGTGGCTTGCCCTAGCTGTGAGAGTGTCATGTGGTTGGGCTTCTATGTTGTTCTGTCAAAAAAGAAAAGTATATTGTCCTTGATAGGTGTGAACGTTTCCGTGCTGCCTTTATGGCCATCCTTGTATTGAGTTGTTCACAGAGTTAGTTGTATCCTTGGTGACGACATGTTGTGTCATGTTATGTGTCAAGCAAGTCAAAAAAATATATCATGTCTTTTCTTGTGTTGTTCGTGTGTGAATATTGGGGTTATTACTGAGACATAGAGTAACCATTTGTTGTCTTCACCATGAAGCCTTGTCCATGGAGGATAGAATACTTCATAACCTTGTTAGCATACATAATGATTTCAAAACACTCCTCTATCCAAATTTATTCTAACCTTGTGCATGGAGTAACGATACCAAATAATTATTTTTTAAAATAAACCAGGTCAATCAGAATTAAAATCTTAATGCCCACATAACCTTGTAATGGAAGGTCTAAGTGCCATAGGTTATCCCACAAGTTTTTCATATTGATTTCAACATGTCGCTTAATGAAAGAAACATATTGTAGTGACATAGGGAAATTTAACAAACATGAAATTTGATTATACCTTGAGTTTCACTCTGCATTTCCACCTTCCCATGCTGGGTGAGGAGTGATCGAAACATCCTCAGTACTACCAATATTTTGAATCATAATTTTTGAGTTGGAATCAACCTTCTTCTTCTCCCTAGATTCAAAAAACAAAGCTCTTTCCGCCTTATTTTCAACAATATATTGATGGTGTTTGCATGGGGCATCTTCACAACTCTTACTTTAGTCATTCACACCATCAATATGAATCTTATTGTCTGGTGTTCTAAAAATTCCAGTGAACTGAAAGCGATTGTATTCATCTAAAAAAGAGAATCTTCTTCATCCACATGACCCTCAACAAGGTCACTCAAAAATCTTGGTCCATGGACCCTATGCAAATTATATTTTTCATCATTCATATTATCATGAAGACTATCCATTTGTCATGGTTTACTTCAGAGCATCACATTTTCCCCAAGGTTATCCCTTTCAACAAATTTACCAAGATCATAAATCTGAAATGGCATGGCATAAAAAAATAATTCTGAATTAGCTCCAAACCTTTGGTTTCCTTATTTATGTATGTTTGAAATGTCTTCATAGCTCTTACCTAGGTATAATCCATCACCACTTTGATTTCCAACAACCTTATTGTAATCATGTTTCTTTGGATAAGTGTTTCTAACTATCCCTTTCTCTTCCCCTTCTTGCTCCACATCCCTTGTTTCATCACATGTCAAATTTTTTTCAGCATTAACCACATAATGAGAAATATTTATGTCATGATGTTGACTTTTCGTAATGGGTGTAAGTGCCACGGCCTTAGGTGCTTTGATAAACAACCCTTCTTCCTCATTGATTCCATCTTCATCGAACTTCATTCTTTTTTAATGTTTAGCCAACATTAAGGTGCTCCTTTCCTCAAGGGTTGGGATATCCTTTCCAAGACCCTTATGGATGCCTTGAGGTTTTGACTAAGTTCCAATGCCCAATCTATATTTTCTCCATGCTACAAACTTAAAAATTATAGGGCATTAAGAATAGCCTCTGGAAGGGCTTGGTAATCCTCAAAGCTCATTGCAACCTTGGTGACATTTGAAACCCTTTACTCCTCCTTGAATATCCTTCCTCTTTGTAGGTTTTGCATAGTGGAAGCAAGAGAGTCCAAGGTATCTGCTAGTCTTTCTTACACCTTTATCAATTTATCCATGATTTCTTTCCACAAGAAACCCTAGGCCTTTGAAGATCGGCCAAGCTTTGATACCACTGTAATATCCCTGTTGGGGCTGAAAATGGAGAAAAGGGGTTAAAGGGTTTTACCAAATAAATACGATCTTGAAACACCTTTAATTATTCACACAAAAATTGATAATAACTGAAAACCAATCTAAAATCAACAATCTCCAAGGGAAGTGGAATGTCAAAGGAATTAAAGTCCACTTTTCACTATGCAAATCAATGAAGAATGCCAAAAAACAATTAATCTATCCATGAAAATATTTATAAATCATAAATACATCAAAATATTGAAGGAATATATGATTTCACAGCTGGAATTATTTATTTAAAATCACAGTAGTATAGCCAAAATTGAGGGCTAGGAAAAATAGTAAACCTTTGCCAAAATTCACCAAAATAGAGATTTTGGCCTTATAAATTATGTTGAATCAGATTATGAAATCAAATTTGCAATTTGTGCCCTAGAAGGCACTCAAATACCATCAAACCCTAGTCACTCCAACTAGGAATGACTCTAAAATGCATGCAAATGTCTGTAGATGTTTTCTTTGATCTTCTACTCTCCAAATCTGTAAAAGGTCTTCAATATGACTTTCTTCAACCAAAGATAGAGTGTTTTCGTCCTCCAACAATGAGCAAATATCCCAAAGGTCCGAATTAGATAAAATTATAAAAAAGTATAATCCACCAAATGAATTCCTTACTCTCCTTTTATATCTTATCTTTGGCACTAAGTCCCAAAAGGACAAGGCCAACCCATAGAAAACTATTTAAATCTTTTAATCGGCTTCATAAATGTACCAAACCCATCCGACCTTCATAGAATGGAAAAGTACAAAAATAAACATAAATATGAATGAAGAAAACTGAAATATGATCCACGATCTTCCCTTGCTCATCGATTGCTTGCCTTCGGAAAGAGGAAAGGCAAGGAATCCTTTAATTTGGATTAATTCAGACAAAAGGGAAATTACACATCATGTGATGTAGGAACATCTAAGGTTTAGGGAAATCTTGCACAATTTTGACTAAGTATGGGTGTGCACAAGATGAAGAGTGCGTGAGAAGGAAGAGGAAGTACGATAAAATGAAAGGAAGATTGCACATAAGTGCTCATAAAATTTATGTAATGAAAATAAGCAAGGAGGCACAATGTGCATGGAGTGCATAGTAGAAGTAGGTGCAATAGAGTATGAAGGTTTTTGCAAAGTAGAGTAGACATGAAAAATAATGTGTAATGGTGAACATAAGGATTTTGGAAGCATAACGGTGTAGTTTGATTCAACCTAGTTGTTGGAGGTGCACATATATTATGAGAGGATTTATGCACAATGGCGGAGAGAGTGCATAAAGGAGTAAGAGCATGGAAGAGGATTGTGTAATAGCTTGGATTGCGAAGGAAGAATGTGGATAAGCGAAGGAAGGCCCAAAAGTCCAAGGATAGTGCACGAAAGAATGTAAAGGTGTAGCTCTAAGCTTAGAGTGTGTGGAAGAACTACGAAGAGGCATGGCAAAGGAAAATAAGATAGTGTGCATAAGAGTTGATGGTTGGTAAAAATGACAAAAGGTGTTAGAAATTGTTTGATCATGGATGTTGACATGGACCAAATGGTTACAGAGGTGCAACAATTAGGTCAGTGTGGCACAATAGGGACATTTAGATGGAAATAAAGCAGCGTAGAGCATTCAATGAGATCAAGTTTAACTTTGAGAGTGAGTGGGAAGATCTAGAAGCATCTAGAAGGGACCAAATCGCCCAAAAGAGATTCAAACAAGGAAAAGAAGTGGGAAATCATGGTTATTTAAGGAGGATGAGTTCTTTGGGGGCTAGTGGACAGATGAGCCAGAATCACCCAAGGAGTAATAAATTACTGAAGAGACCCAGAGCCGAGGTTGTTGAATGTCCATAAAAGAAAAAGAAAAACATTCTAGGTTGGGTCCATAGGAGAACTCCAAGAGTCTGTTCATAACTCCAAGATAACGAGTTATAAGCTCGATAGAGAGCCGTTGCACGTAAATTCTGTTAAGACTTTCATATTAATGACACACCAATAATATAATATTGACCGATTATAATAATCAACTATTTAATAGTACAATTTTTTTTACTACTACATATTAGAAAGTTATTTGGGTAACTCAATTATAATATCTAAAGTCTAATATATATTTAAAGTTTTTGATTTTTTTCCTCTATAAAAAATATGTAACACAAAGGGACTCTAACTATAACAAATTCACACGACAACATAATCTTCTCGGTACGTACTAAATATGCAAGTCTTAACAAAGGTGGTTTTAATTTTTTTAAGTAAAATCGTATGTAAAAAATATGTAAGCCATAGTGAAAAGGAAAAAAATGAATTAAATTAATCACCTTAAGAAAAATATTAAATTACACAAGTTAAGAGGCCAAATTTACTTTGAAGTGTTAGATAGATTAGGGAAAACATCTTTATGTTGAAATATTCGCTATCGGTGATTGTTTCTCGTAAAAAGATGTTTTAATAAGATAACAATATAAAAGTTTGGTAGTTAAGATAAAAAAATGAACATAAAGCTTATTTGTATCCTAATAGGTATATAAACTAAAAAGTTGAATTATGTGTGAAGTGTGAAAATAATATATTGTTGAAATATTTATTATTGATAATTTTTTTATGATAACAAGGTCATGATATGGTAAATCCTGTCGAAGTGTAATGTTTCAGTAATAAACAAAAATTTAGAAATTAATAATGGGAAAAGAAATAAGAAGTATCTTAACATATATGAAAAAAAATATTTGAAAAATTAAATGTTTTTAATTTTAAATCCGACTTTATATACAATAGGGTTCAAATGAAAATAAATTTAAAAATGATTAAATTCTTACCAGATGCACTGACTCCAAATCTGAAAAACCTAGCAAGTACGCACTTTGCAAATTTCAGGAATGAATCTCTCGATTTTATCAAGCACAATTTTATCCTGCAGTTTCTGAATTGATGGTAGCATAGAACAAATGGCTACAAAAATTGGCAAAGTATAAATGTGAAGTGTTTGTGTGGAAGAAATGCATTTACAAAAATTATGCGAGATAGAGATCGAGAGCCAAATGACAACAAGTGTTAAAACCGGTTGCAGCAATTGTTTTAATTATGCGAGAGCAAGTAATTTTTAGTAGGCGAGAAAGCAATTTTTCACTAATTTTTTTAGTAGTTGCGAAAGTAATTTTTCTCTAATTTTTGTTTTTATTTCATGGACACAAAATAAGAATTTATACGACGAGCATAATCAATATATGTAAATGTATATGCATAATTAAATAATGTAAAATTAAATTTTACTTGTGACATAATGTAAAAAGTGAGATTAAATACCTAAATTAAATTTTATTTAGTAACATAATTGTAACCAAATGAAACTATATTACATTCCATCCCAATACAAAATTTAAAAAAATTCTTTTTATTAAAATCTTTGCAAGTGTGTTTATTTCCTCTCATCATTAAAATCTTTCCAATCCGACCATTTCCAACCACAGAAATTAAAATCAATCTTTCCAAGCCCGTCCATTTCCAACTTCCAATAATTTTTGTACCTCCAGCAATCCTGTCATCATTTGCAAAGAAGAGCTTCTACCATTGATTCATTTGCATGCATTTTGCCTTAATTTATATTATTGCATGGATTTTTTTCCTCTGCTAAGAAAGTGAGATAATACTTTGCATTGACTTGTGTATTTCCGCAACAAAGAGTGGGATAATTCTCTTTTAGTTTACATAATTATCAATGTATATTTTGTAAAAGGTGACCTCTCAAACAAAAATTTAGGTTTGATTTTAAAATGAAAATACAAAAATTAAATATACGTAGAATCAATCTCCTTTCATTACAAAAGGATCTAAACTCAACATTTGTATGAGCTTAACAAACAATGCACAAAAGACAAGCTTGGGTACTACCACGTAATTTTAATACCATGTGTTTTTTTCATTTACTATTGTACATTTGAGAAAGTATTGTTCAGAGAGAAGGCCCTTTTATGTGAGACACCCTTTTTGCCACCCTGAAGAACAAGGAGATGACATTGTGCTAACCGATAGTGGTAATCATACTACAAACGTGGAAAAAATTCGGTAGGATCACATACAATTGTCTCATACTTTCTCCAATATATTCCTTGCTTGGCCTTCATGCTCATGATACCCTTTTAAAAAACCTAAAACGAATGCAATTTTAGGTTCAAAAATCTGCCAAACGCTTCAGCTATTCATGTCACATGTGAACCATAAAAATTGTATTGATTAAAATATTAGCAAAACTATCAATTGCATGCAAGCAGTACAGTGGGGGCGCGGAAAGGGATGTGGTGAATAAGTTAGAGATGATGGGATCACAAACTTCAAAGACAAAAAAATTGATTGTTGAAAACAAGAGTGAGCTGAGGAGTGAGTTATTGTATAATTTGTAGCCTGAGTTAAGATACAAGTTGTTTGAATACAAACGCATGTGAATTGACGAGAAGTAATAAAAATGAGGTGTAAGCCTAGCGAGGAAGGACATGTAGTTGTAGACATGGAGGAAAAAGACGTGCAAATTGTTCATTTGAACATCGTGAGTGAACCCATAAGGGATTGAAAATGTGAATTCAAACCATGTAAAAGTAGAAGTGAAGCAATCTAATTATAATCAAAGCAAAAAAAAATTATCTATGAAGGGAAACAATTTGATCACAAAACACAAATGTTCAGGTAGTTTTCCACCAATCTACACTTGACGATTGCAACAAATTGATCAATTGCTCCATTAAAACTCCTACTTAAACCCATATGTTGTTGCCAGTAAGTAGTACCTTCAGATTCTTACAAAGACAAATTGCATTGTGCAATCGATCATTACTAGGTGCAGTTGATGTTTGACGTCTTGTATATTCAAAAATTTAGATGTTTATTTGAAGTTTGAGATCTATAAGCACCAATTAGCTTTTACAAGGGGTTTTGTACAGCTCTATGTTCACCATGTACAACCCTCTGTTCACCATATTTATCAATGTACTAACAATGTTTTCTCTTATGCTTCAAGCATAATGGAATGATTGCATTGTGCATTTTCTCTATTTTATAGATTCACAGTTTCACAGTTTTTTCGCTTACTTATTTTCTTCTGATTTGGTTCATCTTTATGACAAATCTGGTTTGTCTTTCAGGTATTGAACGTGAGATCGCAACACTGCAATTAGAGGTGTGTGAAAAATCATAAACCTCCCTATTTCTTAGATTGGTAACTGCCAGAGAAATCTAGTATAGATTCAAGCTAAGCATTGCAATTCATTTGTGCAGTCAATTCGTAATAGTTGTTTTTGGTTTGAGTGCTCAATGGCAGGATAAAAACTTGTTACCGAGATTAAAAAGACTGCAAAAACTGGAAATGAGGTTAGCTGGTTTATATGTTTGAAGCATAGTTACCAAATACGGCCGTTTTTAAAAAGTTACCATTTTTTTGAGTAATGCACAGTCCACCGTATGGAACTCCGAAACTTTCGGGCGTTGATTGTTAAAAATTCAGAAAAAACTAAAAATTCAGCTGTGAATAATTATAAATTTATCAAATCTATTTACCAAACCGTAAAAGCCAAAAATTGCAGGTATCTGTGTGGAATTTTCTATTTTTATAATAGTCCATACCATATTAATTAAAGGCAGTTAAAGAGTGAAGGTGTAATAATGTTTAATTTGTTGTATAGTTGTGTGTTTAATTATTAAAATTACCATATTTTTTATATGTACAAATTACTTGTATTTATCCTATTATTTCTATGGACCGTTTTTTTTCCATATTTTGTGTCCACCATTTAATACTCTCCGTACAAAAGTTGCTACTATGGTTTGAAGTTGATCTCTAAACTGGATTGAGAATTTCATAACTTTCCGGTCTGCAGGTTATGTAGACCAAATCCTCGAGGAAGGTTGCATAAAGTGTCAACAGATACAACTGCTTTAAAACAATAAATTTATAGAAGTCTGTTCAGTCAGCATCTGTTTGGAAAATGATAAACTTAGTTACTTATATGTGTTCAATTAATTGCAAAAGTTGATAGTTTACTAGAAAGATTCAACCAAAAAAAACTAATCTGGGAACTTATAGGTTAAAACACAAAGCCACAAAGAAATACCAATATGAGTTAGGAGTTAGAGAACTACACTATCCTAGCCATGGCTGTGACCGGTACTGAACAACATCTTTTTTTCTCAACTGATGATGATGTTATTTTCTTAAGATGGTAGGAAAGGAATCCCAGGGTCAATTATCAGAAAAATCAAACCCGCCAACCGTTTTTTCTTAAAAAAAAATGAATTAGAAAAGATGTGATAAATTTGCAAGTATTTTTCTTTTGGAAATTGTTGTATATATCTCCCCCCGGGTAAATATAGACAAACAAGAGAATATGGGAATCAAAGAAACTCAAAACCCGACATTTATTTACGCCACCAGTGGCGCAGGTTGGATGCGCCTATGGTGGAGGTAAGAAAATGTCGACATGAAAATGGATGCGCCTATGGCGCAGGTAAGAAAATGTCGACATGAAAATGGATACGCCTATGGCGCAGGTAAGAAAATGTCGACATGAAAATGGATGCGCCTATGGTGCAGGTAAGAAAATGTCGACATGAAAATGGATGCACCTATGGCGCAGGTAAGAAAATGTCGACATGAAAATGGATGCGCCTATGGCGCATGTAAGAAAATGTCGACATGAAAATGGATGCGCCTATGGCGTAGGTAAGGAAGTGTCGACACGTAAAAAGTTATGCCCTGGCGTAGGTTGAAGGCGCAAATCACAAGACGTCAACACCACATTTTCAGCTCCTATGGTGTACTTAAGAGTATGTTTACATGAGGTTGGATGCACTGAGGCGCATCTTCAGGAGGCACAACATTTTGAGCGTTGACACCCCGATAGAAAGAAAACCTTAACGCAGATATTAAAAGGGCCATAACTTTTCACAGGGAGCTCCGATAGATTTCAATATGACATAAATTCATTGAAAACAATTCCTCTTCAGTATGATGTCCCTTTTAAGGAGGAGGTCATTTTTTTTTTTGATGTTCGATTTTTAGTGGACTTTATATACTTAAAATTATTATTTATTTAATATTTGTCTTGTGTACAATTGAATTAAAATCTTAAATTCTTTTCGGGGGTGACTTTAGATGAAACAGGAGGTATCAATGATGAATCCCGGAAAAAAATTGATGAGGTATGAAGACGAATCTCCTTTTTATAGTAGGTTTGGGGTAGCATTTGTTTTAATTGGTTATCGATGGATATTTTGTTAATCAATAAATGATATTTTGATTACACTTTGACAATAGCATTTAATTTTCTACTTTAGATACACAAGTGGTTGCAAGGTACAACCATGGCTAACCGAGCTGAAGAGTTGCTTTCTCAAACTAGGACCAATATTTCAGATTATTATACTCATGATAAAATGATTCAGTTCAAGAAACCCAAGAAGAAGAAGAAGTTACTGAAGAAGGATAAGTTGGATGTTGACGCACTTGAACTAGAAGAAGTTACTTCTAGATTGGGTATTGGAGACCTTGGTTGCAGGGCCGATATACAAAGAAGGGGTTTGAGGGAAGAGGTAAAGAAAGCTGAAGTTGAGCAATGGAAAAATGCATATGAAACTACATATAATAAAACAACGAGAGGCTTCCAAAGTCCTTCGAGATGAGAAGCCATTGCATGAAATGAAGATGGATGATGATGGTGATATTGTTTTTGTGGGGAGGATGACGAACTATACAAGTCATTGGATATTTTAAGGCAAGAATTTGTAAAGAAGAAAACAAAAAGTCTCACTCTGGTTCTCATGCATTAGCTCGATTAGCGATCACTTGTAAATCGAGTTGAAAGGATATTTTTGGAAAAGCCAACCATTAAGTGAAGCACCCAAATTTTTTTGTATTTACTAAGATGGAATAATTTTTGTGGGGTTTACAAATTCCTATGAGGGTATGTTACAAAATGCAACGATATTAGAAAATTGAAATGGATTTTTCTTTTATTTTGCAAAGAGATCATCATGTAGTCAATATGTCTTTAATGAATTTGCTTTCTCATATAATGTTTCTAATTCTTTCTATGTTTTCTAATTAAATTACTGGGGCTTTACGGGTAGGTTAATTTTATGGAGAATTATTGCATCGGTACTTAAAAGTTTTGAAGGCACAAAGCCTTCATTTACGGAATTCTCATGACCGCAGAAGTAGCGATGAGTGATTATGGTCATTATCATGTTTGTCACATTTCTATTAGCAACCCACGGCCTAGAAGAAGTAATGTTAAGCTTCCATGGCCTTACACGTAGATTAACAATATTTAACATTTTATGGTATTCTCATCAATTGTTTGCTCTGGTGTACTATATTTTCATAGCTCACTCCATGATGATATTTCTTTCCCATGGATTGTCTCAAAAGACAATGAGAACAATGTTAGCCTTTGGATTTTCAGTGGTTTATCCCTAGAAAATTTTGAGCTAATTACATGATCTCAAATGTCTTTACCAGACTTGGAATTACATTTCAGTACTCTTACTGGTTTATATTCTTGCATCAAAACTTGTTGGAAGTCTCTTTAAATTTGAATTACACTTCAATTCAAGCGTTGTAAGAATTATGCATTTGTTGTCATTCTATAAGAGAGAAAATGTTATATCCTTGAAGTTGTCATTATTCATACCACAATCACTTTTTCCATATTCCAATCACTATGGAACTCCATTTGAAAAGACGTTGACTTCCTGTAGGTGGGGCATGTCTTGTCAATATTGAGATGATAGTTTTAACACTCATTTTATAGGTGTTTAAATTTAGAATTCACATAACATTAAAAATCACTCACCTCAAAAATATCACAAAGTTGTAATATATAAATACCTAATCCACAAAAGTGTAATGTTTCCAATGAACTCAACCCTTCATCCACATCTAAATTTCTAATTTTCAGGCATCCTGATATGTTGAGAATTTCCTAGTATTGGGATGAGCTTAGCTTGGGGAAAAAATTTAGTTTTTCATAGTTTTAGAGGATCAATATCTTGAGCGTATTCAAATGTGACATGCCAGATATTATTTTTAGTTGCATGCAATCACCAACATCCAACTCAACCAACCCGACATAAAGAGTTGGAAGTTTCTCTAGACACTTGCATTTATTCAAATTGAGCTTGGTTAAATGAACATGTTTATCAATGCTTAGAGGCATTACAGAAAAAGAGTATTTTCCAGGTTCAACATTCCCAATGCCGATAAATATTCAATATATTCAGGAAGACAATCAAAGAGATTACAATCACTTGCATCAAACAAGTTGAGAGATCCAATTTTAGGTAATTGTACGTGCTCTATGAATTTTAGGAAAGTAGATGTGTTCATAACAAAAAGGCCTTTCATTCTATTGAATTCTTTCCTTTACATACATTTATTTTTTAGATGCTGCCATCTCTTGATGTAAATCAGGAAAGTTTCATATCTCTTGGTTTCCATTTACACAATTTTCTTCATTACCTGAATCAGTGCCAATCCCCTCCGGCCAATCAATATCTCCCAAGTCAGGTGAATTACATCCGATTACATCAATGTATGCATCATAATCATATTTAGGTATGCCACAAGGAATACCATTAGTATTTGCTAAATACCTCAACTTGGCAAGATGAAAAGCCTCTTCTATTGCCGAATCATTCCACTTTTCTACTTCTGGAAAGTAAATTATGTATGTACTCCTTTACCTCACAAAATTCGTTCCATGAAAGACCAACAAATTGCTTGCAATACTCCATTTCCCACAAAAGGTACAACTGGTATGATCTAGACAGCTGGAACATCCATACACGAGTTAGGCAACATATTATGTGCTCAAGCACATAACTTCAATTTCTTTTCAACTACAATATATGCTTTAGAGACTCCACTTCTTCCAAGATTATATTGTGTTTTTAGGCATCTTAATGGTCTTTTTAGATTCATGATATAATATTTGCAAATGTATATGCATGAATTTGTAACAAATTTGAAATGTAGAGATAGAACCTTTAAATGTAAGGCTTCATCTATATTTCTACACTTACAAAATCAATCACACCCCTTATCGACATAAACTACAAAAGTAATAACTATCCCTCTAAAAAAATAGCATATACCGTTCGGTGTTCACATTGCATTTTACACATGCGATTGCTAGTTTACATTTTTAAAAGTTTAGTATCAAACTTTATAGGGATAAAAATAGCATATTTTAATTGTTTTGAAGAAAATTACATATTGCTATTGGTCAAGCCTAAATACACGCATTCTCTGCAGGATAATAATAATGTTACACTATCATTCAATATTAAAGTATTAGATGTGTTAATTTCAAAAATTATTATTTTTTACGCGAAGGTGTTACCTTTATGGGAAAGGGATTTACAAAATTTCATGGGTCTATGTTAAATTTGACGACTTAAATGACAATTTTGCTATATTTAACAATTTTTCTTTTGGTATTTTTAACAATTTTAGTTTTTGCTTATTAAAGTTGTTTTTAGCTATTTTGATTGGCAGCTGCATGTTTTGGGGTTTTGGTATTTAGGAATTTTGGTATTTAGGGTTTTTGGTGTTTTTTTATTTATAGGGCTGTGGGAATGGGCATCGAGGTGAGGAGAAGTTTTGACAGCAACGGTGATAGGAAGATCAACATCGTGAAGCTTTGACAGGCTCTGGAGAAGCTCAACCTTTCGATCTCAGTGCCTCAATTTTAAGCACATGCACGGCCAGTGATGTGCTTGAATTTGAAGGCTTTTCGATGCTGCAAAGATATCCAAGAGACAAGCTATTTAGAGTTTGACTGCGCGGGAGGAGGATTTAATGGATGCAAGTAGGATTTGTGATGGTGGATGCATAAATAGATCATTTTTTTTAATATGCGGAGGTGAATATCCACCGACTTGAACCTTAAGACATTATTCTATTTTTTCCTTTGCATTGTAGCTAGATACTGTGTGGTGATGCAAGCGCAAGAATCTGGGAAGCCTCCGTATATAGCCAAGGTGGAGAAGATTAAGTTTGACAATCGCAACCAAGTCCCCTCCTTTTTCATTTGAAGTTATACTTATATTGGTGTGTATTGAATTTACGGTTTTGGATATAAATTTCTCTTTTGTAATTTTCTAAATATAATTTTTTGTTGAGAATGGGTGGAGATGATAAAAATTTATTTCTAACACATCTTGTAGGAGGGCAGTTCTAGTTTCACGTTGAATGCATGCAAAATTTCTGAGCCTATTTTCTTGATTCATTTATATGTGATTCTTTTACCCTTTGAAGAGGTATGAAACTTTGTGTTTGCAACATTGAATAAAATGTTTGAAAAAATGTCTAAAATTAAAGGGGTTATTTGTGTTTTTTAAAAGATATTTATTTGGAAATATTTAAGTTGTTACCTTATGTGCAAAAGCCACGCCTTTTAGATATTTCCAGATCTATTAATAAAATTTGTATGCAAAATTTAGAGATTGTTTAGATAAGACAAAAAATGTTCCTTTTAGGGATAATTCTAGTAATGAGATATGTATGCAAAATGTGGATGGATGTGAATTGTTTGGAAAAATGCCTAAAATTAACGGGGTCTATTGGATTATAATGATTTCATAAATGTAAAAATGAGTTTGGTGGAAAATCCTTGAAAAATTTCAGGAAAATACAATTGGTAGGTTTAAAGTCGGGCTCTACTGACCTTTGACGCCATTTTTCCATCTTCTTTCAAAATGGTAGGTTTAGAGTACATCACGACAATGATCAAAACATAATGGATTGAGTGAATGGTGTTACTTTGCATGACTATTCTGATTTAGTATCACACTAGGTCAAAGAGATTTCCGAAAGGATGTCGAGCAAAATGACAAGGATGGGTGGAGGAAGATGTGCTTGTAATCTTTATTTCAAAAGGTTTTCTTGCCATTTTAAGGAATTACTTGAAATTGGCACTACAAGGAATTGAATTCAAATTGCTGCAATGACTACTTGTGGATCCTGTGCCATCAAAAATATTTAAAAAAATGTGTATGCTATTATTCTTTTTCCATCTTATCATGCCGCTATACCCTCTTCTGTATCCGTATCTCTATCTCCATCCATCTCAAAAGGGGAGGATGTTATATGGGAGATTCTTCATGTCTTGTATGTTTGTAAAGATTTAACAAAAATTTGTAACTCATGTATATTATTAATAATAATAGAAATTTGGCATGTGGAATCAAATGAAAAATGTGAGAAGCATGTAGTGTGGTTAAATAATATGCTTGGGAGGAAACCAAACTTACACGAGACTTTATGAATGTGGTTTTCCTTCTAACTTACACGAGAGGCAACTGTTATCCAATTTTTCCCCTCAGGAAAAATTAAACAAACATGACCTTCCACAAAGGAAAATGGATAGGTTGGTTCAATCATGTGAGCTCACATTCGATTACGAAAAATCAAGTTACAGGAAGGCTCAACAATGGAAATACAAAGGCAAAAAATCAAAGGAGAAGTACAAAGAAGATCACAACCCAATTACGAGAAGAATGGAGAAAGGCTTGAGATTTCAGACCTTGCATTGTTTGGAACTATGGAGAAAAGTAGGGAAAAAATGGGTTAGCAATGTTTGAAACCTGAAACCCTGAAAGTCTGAAATTTTAGATTTGAGTTTCGAAACTCTTGAAGCGAAAAATGGAAAAAATGGCCGCCAAATTCCAAAAGCCCGAAGTCCAAAAGTCTGAAATTTCAGACGTTCGGGATTTTAGGAATTTTTGGAAGCATGCCAGAAATGAAGTAGCAAAGTCCTAAATCCCAAAGTATGAAATTTTGAAATTTTAGACTTTCAGGTTTCGGTGTTTTTGGGAATCATGCACAAAAAAGTGAGTAAAAATCCCAAAATTTGAAATTTTGAATTTTTGGACTTTTGGGTTTCAGAGTTTTGGAGGTTTGAGATTTAGGGTTTTGGAAGTCTCGGCGAGAAAAATCAGAAAAGTGCCAAAAAATTCTGGAATCCCTAAAGTCCAAATCTCGAAAGGGTTCAAATTTCAGAAGTCAACACAGGTTTCAAGGTCAAAGCGGTGGCAACTTCGGGTTTCAGAGTTTCGGAACTTTAGGTTTCAAACTTTTGAAACTCTCAAGGTGATTTAGGTGATGAACAATGTTTCAATCTCTGAAATGGAAATGTCCAAAAGTCCAAATTTTTGAATTTTGGAGGTTGCATGCATTTCAAATTTTAAGAGTTTTAGAACTCCCAGTCCGCCATTTTTATAGAATGACACCTCGACCTTCAAATGGCCATAAGTTTTGACTGGGAGCTCACATTTGCAAAAGAAAGGAATTTTTGGAAAGTTATTGACCATACAAATCAACAACATACTTAGATTTTCTAATTCTGATCCCAAACAATCAACCATTTGAAACAAAAAAAGTAAAGAACATACTTAGGTTGTCTAATAGTGATCCCCGAGTCATAACTTGAAATATGGATCCTTAGGAAGTAATGCATCACACCCAAGTCAGTCATGGAAAACATGTCATGTAGAGATTCTTTCACTTCTACAATGGATGATGAATAGCTCCATGTTTTCAAAAGGTCATCAACATATAGAAGAAAAATCATAAATGGGTCATCTTGCCGGAAAATGTAGATATTCAGATCAGAATAGCATCTAGTGAATTTTGGAATGAGAAGGAAGGAATCCATCTTAACATACCAAGGTTAAGGGGCATGTTTGAGTCCATAGATTTCCTAAGCCTGCATACTAAGGAAGAATAATTGAAAAAAACATGTGGTTATTCCATGCAGATCGTATCCTCATGGTTACCGTGAAGAAAAACAATCTTCAAATCCATTTGAAAAATATCCCAATGATGAGTTGTGGAAATGCCAAGAGTGAATTTAATGGAGTTCATTTTGGAAACTAGTGCAAATGTCTCAGTGAGTCGATACCAAGAATATGTGAGAAACCTTTTACTACTAGTCATGCTTTGAACTTATCTACAAACCCATATGTTGTATACTTAGTTCTATTTATTCATCTGCATGAAACCATCTCCCTTCCCTTAAGAAGATGTGTCAAATCCCAAGTGTTGTCCATAATCAAGGAATTGAACTCCTCATGCATAATAGTGTCCCACTCAAGAATTCTAGACACCTCCCAAAAAGTTTATGGGTCGGAAGAAGAGGCATATAAAGCATGTAGCCCACTTTGAAACTATGAATGTGTCTTCCTAAAATTTGAAGGATCTCCAACTCATGTACTTGTGGTATGAAGTGTCTTTCTAGCCCAAAGAAGACTAGAAGTAAGTGATTTAGGTGGTGAATCCTCATCCTCTAAAGTGTGGCCAAATGTGTATGGAGACGGATCTCCATCACTACTCTCACTACCTAAATTGGAAGGAGAGTCCCCAACCTTAGGAATCTTCTCGGGATTGTCAAATATAAGTGAGTTCAATGAAGAGAGAGAAGTGTCAAGTGTCAAGTCCGAAGGAATCTCCGAAAGAAAACACTTATCTTAATAAACAACTCGGTGTGGTCAAATAAATAAGTAAATATCTCATTAACACCATCTGGGCATCCTATCAAGATGTATGGCTTACTCTAAGGTTTCATAGCCTTGCATTTCTTCTTAGGTACACGTGCTTTAGCTCAAGATCCAAAGACCTTGAATTTATCCACTGTTTTTTTCTAATTTTTCCAACCTTCAAAAGGCATGTTTCCTTTTAAGGATTTTTCGAAACTTGGTTCTAAAGTAAAAGCATAATTGATTTGTTTATTCTATTAATGAGGTGCTAGTGATTTGGAGTGAATCATGCAGTTATCCATTTCTTTCAAGGATTTTTTCTTGCATTCTTTAACACAATTTTGATGAGGACTATAAGGAACTTTATAAATTTAAATCAATTCCATCGGATGTATAAAAGCTGTACAAACATGTGGTTGAAATACTCGCCATCATTATCTCGTACGTAAAACCTTGATGAATTTTCCAGATTGTTTTTCTATAAGATCCTTGAAGTCTCAATTTTTGAAAAATTCATAATTCTCATGTTGAAAGAATTAGACCCACATATACCAAGAGAAATCATCAAAAAGGTGAAAACATACTTAGCTTGAGTGAAATATGGTTTGGGGAATGCCCTAAATACATCATTGTGTATTAACTCCAATGCATGTGTATCCCTCCATGTTTTTCCCTTGTCATATTTCTCTTCGGATGTTTTCTAGGTGTGTAACCCTCGTGAAAACCCTTGGAAAAATGAATACAAGTAAAACCTATAACCATATCATGTTTATTGAGGTTTTGAAAATAATAATAGTTAAGGTTACTAAAACACTCATGTCATAGTTTTCTTACCTCATCTGTGTGAGTAAGAAATATAGTAGATAAACATCGAGTTCAAAATGTGAGAAGGTATAAAGCCAAGATTAATGATTTTCCCTTCCCATTTTCACCGTAGAATCATCATGAAACTCTCTTATGAATGTTGAATTTAAAGAAAATTAAACTCACATGCACTTTCGATGTGACGATCTACTACACCGACATTAAATTGGTTGAAAGTGAGGGAACACTTAGAAAAATTGTGAAAGCTCCCCATTTAGTTCAACACACCCTCTCCTTGTATCCGCTTCCTGGAGTGTATCCACACAATGTTATAGAAGACATGCTACATGGTTATAAGGAAGTGAACTTAACTCCGTGAATAACCCATGTGATGAAAATACCTACGAGTGAATAACCCATGATGAATTCTCGAGATGGAACTGCTATAAGAGCCTTGTCATTTCCTTCCCCTTTATCACTGTCTTTTTTCCTTAGAAGAATCTAGAGTTGATGAATTTTGTTTGATAGACTTCAAAACACTTATTTTATTCCATTCCATAATATGAGTTGGTAAATCTAATTATTAGTAAACTTGTGTTCATCATGCCCATTTTTTCTTGCAATAGACACACTTAAGCTTCTCTTTCTTAGATTTACCATTGGTAGAGGGTGTTGTAGTGGTTTTTAGGAGGTAGGGTTTTGTTCCTTTTTCTATTGATCCTTATTCTTCTTTTTCTTCTCTTTTTATTTGAAACCTTTTTTTCTCATTCCCAACAATTAGAGGTTTTGGTTTCGAGAACTTCACTATGCCCTTCTAAATTAATTTATTTTTCTCTTGAGTCAAGTCAACAACATAATCATTTAAAGAGGGCATTTTCCATGTGGATCTAAGATCACAACTTCCCAAATAGCTTTTCCAAATAGATCCTTGCTTCATTAGGTGAATCGAAATACTCAACATGAAAGATGAGTTCAAAATAAATAAACAAACATAAAAACCCAAATGCTTCATCACAATGGTTGTACCACTTTACGTTTTCTGTATCATTTGTTGAATCAATTTCAAAACCCAAAGTTATCCAATGTACTCATTTTATTCTAAAAATTTGTATTTTAGACTTTCATTGGTGGTAGTTAAAGGACGTGAGCAAAGGAATTTTATTCATCCATTTTAATGCAACAATAATATTGTTGTAGAAATAGAAAGAGAGTGTAGAAAGAGAGAGATGACACACAACACTCCTTGAAATTAATTTGAGTCAACCCTCCATTTTTGGAACTTTATAATTAATACGATTACAAAATGGATGGTTTCAATAGAAAAACAAAAAAATCACTTTTTAAAAACCAAAACTCAAGTCGAGTTGTTGTTGTCATGTAAATGTGCAACAGGGAAATTATCAATTTTCCAACATGACAAATATACCTCTGTACAAAACATTCAAGTCCTATCCTCCGCAGATACTCTAGGTCCACTCACCAATTCGATGACCTCCCATATCCTTGAAGTTAAATAAGTACCCTGTGTGAATTTAGGAAAGTTAATTTAACCCCCTTAGGTGATTTTAGGAGTTCTTAGAAAATGCAAATTTTGGGCAGTCAGGGGAAGGGCTATCACTGGTCTTGCACAAAGTTTAGAGCAAACCCTAGAGCGAATGGAGGATCAAAATCCAATATGGAGGTGCATTGAAGGCCTAGAAACATCATGGAAGTGATTTTGGAAGATTCAGGAAAGTTTTGGAGGAGTTGGAGAAGTTTCATCAAAAATAGGGTTCTCAGACCTAGTCAACAGACAAAACTTAAAGAGCCACCGAGCATTGGGAAGTGATTATGGGAGATTTGGATGGAGTTAGGAACCAAAAAGACATCTTCGGAAAGGTAATTAAAATACATATAAAATGGAGAAATAATATTTTTCACAACACCTTAGCGCAATAGGTCTGAGGTAGTTTTTCTCATGCATAAGTAAGGGACAGATCCAAAATCCAATATTTAGGGCTTAAATGGAGGAATCAAGATCTTAGACCCACACCATTGTATTTATAAGGCCATTTTTCAATTAATTTCATATAAAATTTCACCAAAACATTCCATCAAGAGCTCAAGTTATCACCGTCGCAAGTTCACTCTCAAGACCTCATACTTAGCCATATTTTAAAGTGGATACATGTCAGCTCCAAGAGCACAGGCGGACTTTTGTGTCCCTTTCATACCTCAAGGTAGGGAACATGAGGGATAAGAATTTTTTCCTAGCCCCTAGAAGACTCCTGATCACACATAGGACTTCCAGGATCACCAATTCACCCCCTAGGTGCTTGCCGGAGCTAATTCCCTCAATTTCTAAGATATGAACAAGTGTCGTATGGAGGTGTGGAGTGCAAATTGATGTACCTTTTTTCCCTTAATGCCAAAGGGACATCAGGGACATAAAATTATTCCCCCCATTTGGAATGCAATTTTTAAATATTTGAAATATGACACTTAACCATTTTTTCATGCTTCTTCTTCCTCATAGTTCACTCTACCATTGCTACGTAACTTGTCCACCATTGCTTGCTCACACCCAGTCTACCATTGATGCTCTGAACACCCTATACCACAAATAATAAACACTTAAATACATGAAAAAAATATAGATTTCAGAAGAGATCTTGATTGGAAAATCCAAAGAAATGAAAGACGGAAAAAAAGATCAAAGATCTTTGCCTGAAAACTCTCATTGCTGTGAATCGTAAAATCTTCATATCTTTCAAAATACAAGTCAAATTAAGATGTCGTATTTTTCATACTTTCTCATTTTTCAAGATGATCAAGATGCAACCAAGGAGTAACGACCCAAAAATTCTCACACACGAACAACATAGTGAAATACAGGATAATTTTTTTTTTTGACTTGCTTGACACATAACATGACACAACAAGTCATCACCAAGGATAAAACTAACACTGTGAACAACTTGATACAAGGATGGCCATAAAGGCAGCATGGAAACATTCACACCTATCAAGGACAATACATTTTTCTTTTTCTTTTTGACAAGACAACATAGAAGTCCAATCACAGAACACACTTACAGTTAGGGCCAACCACAATGAGATATTCTTGAGGGTTATTTATTTTAAAAGGACATCTTGCAATTCTTAGCTTACGTTTTCAAGTAGGCTCAAGATATGATTCGTATAATTGAACTTGCCAAGCCAAGTTTATTCCTTTGACACCGAGCAATTATCTTTAAATCTTCTCTATTATGACATTTATTTGCTTAATTTGTTTATCAAGAAAAATGAGTATTTAAATTCCACAAGGCCATCTGCTCACCACTAACGCTACTAAGATTCTTTCTTTCCCACAAGACAACATAGTTGGACAACCTGCTTGTTGGAGGCACTCAAAAAGGCTTCTACCTTACTGTAATGTGCTGCTGCTTTACAGTTAAACGCCGCGCAGTCGCCGCTGTGGATCACCGACTGCACACACACCTCACAGCGCCCAAGAAAGTAGAGGTAACACGCCTGATTCCCCATCCTGAAGCTCCATCTACACCCATGCGCACAGGAAGGAACCAGGAAGAAGACGCCATGACAGAGAAGGTTCGTGGCAGGAACAGGAACAACACTGTGCAAAAGGACCAAAACAACACTCAAACATGTTTTCCCTCCATCAATGCCTGTAGCTCAAGAAAGACGTGCCCAACGCTCCACCTAAATGCATTGAAGAAGGAAATCAAAATAAGATCATGGTGAAGGAAGTCAAGACTCCACCAACTCCCACTGCCACACGCCAAACAGAAAATTACTAGTTCATTTAAGAAGTGACAAGAAATGTCCCCCATCCACCAGCTAACTAGGGAGAAAAAAATGCGCTTCAACCACTACCAAAAGAATAAAAAAATACAGTCTATATAAAATAATAATCATTAATCTTCTCCTCGATTACTTAAACTAAGCTCTCCTTGTTTAGTTTAATATTCTCCTCCTTGATGATTAAAATTTTTAAACTAGACTCTCCTCATTTAGCAATTGGAACACAATGATGGAAAAATATAAAGCAAGGAGGACATTCATGCTTAGCTTTGCAAACAAGAGAATAAATGGCACATGATGTTACACCACACCACACCACATATGAGCACAAATAAAGCAGAAGCGTTCCATGCTTAGCAATCGATCACTAAAGGATGAACAGGTGTAACGTAGAACATGGCATTACATTCTCCTCCCCTTAAGAAAGCATCATCCTCGATGCAACATAACACAACGGAAAATAAATGGTTCACAACCAAGGATAGGTAAAGGAGAAAGTACACCCTATGGTTTAAATTTTCAGTTGATTAAAGCACGGTCACAAGAAGCCTTAGGAACATTTGGTAGAAATTTTAACTTTCAAGGTTCGTGAAGATTGCGATTCCTCTTATTTATTATTTCATTAGTTCCTTTCCATTAACATTATTCTTAGTTTAATTTCTTTTAAAAATTTCATCATTGAAGAGTTTTGGTTTATTCCTTATTGTGGGTGCCCAACATGAATCTGCTAACACAACACCCTATCAGGTTCACAAGACACTACAGATTCACAAGCACGTAAGTATATACTTCAAGATTGTATTACACCACAAAGGTTACTCAAATACGGAATGGAATAGGCACAGCCCACATAACATAGTACACGTCACACATCTATGACTGACATATAAAATAATCAAACAAAAGAGTACTACAATCCAAAAGACATTTCCTTAATTCCACGTATGAGGATTTTACATGACTCATAAAAACTACATATACATAGGGCCCACAAGGGCATCAATGCCATAACCACAACATCACAACACATATCCATCTGACATGAGTAACACATACATCAAAATACCACTACCAAAAAATCATAATAACTCAACATATATCCTGAAACATCAACCATACCGACAAATATCATAAGCCTCCCTCAAACTCTTATGCCTCCCTCAAGTCTCTTATGCCTCCCTTAAACTCTTATGCCTCCCTCAAGTCTCTTATGCCTCCCTCAAACTCTTATGCCTCCCTCAAGGAGGCTGGTTGACCCTATGGCCTAAGACACATAGAGTTCAAACACTCCTAACCCAAGTGACATAATAACGCGTGGTTCAACAACCCGCTAGTTATCTTTACTCCTTTAGGCGTACCCCTATACAACGAAGACAGTCCATAGGTCCAACCATTCCATGGTGCATCCCATGACCCTATTCCACACATCACGACAATAGAACCAAAGACAAACAATCCAATCAAAGTGCCAAGTGGCAAAGTACAAGCCTTGGGCAAGGTGGTAAAAATTCCAAATTTAAAAGAAGACCCAAAATCAAGCAAAATAAATGGCCAAATAGCCATAGTTAGTATCAAAATCCCCATGTTAGTGCCACAAACCAAGGAAATACCCAAAATTGTAAAGAATGGCAATCAAGAAAAGTCACTGGTCCTTACAAAATAAAGTAAAAATCTCAATTTACTTAATAAAATCAACTTATAATAATGTCACATTACGATAATTGTGTGGCATTATCTAGCCACCAAAGGGGTACTCAACGAGTTCTTAGCACTTGGAACATCGAGCCTCACTTGTAAAATACATATCAATAATACAATTGTCATCACCTCCATCCGACTCATCCCGCCACCACTTCGATAAGGCTAAACATAGTCATAGTTGCACTTAGGTTGCATACATGCAACCACATAGGGAGAGAGGAAAGAATCACGAGTTGTTATCTACTAAACCAAATTTTGGTTCGAGTTATTGACCCATGGTGCACCATTCCTCACTCTCAACATACAGTTCTACCGATTACCCTCGTGGTCGGTTAGTGTAAGGTTCACAACATAACATGTAACTACATCACTAACATAATGGTGGTACATATACAAGGTAGATCACAATCATACATTCACCGGGTGTAACACATCACTTTACCACATTCTGCACCCGAAGGGCAATCATCATACGATAGGGTTCATACACTCACCGTATGACCCCAAATCACAATATGAAGCATTACATATTTGCACAAATCATACATATGATGAACATAGTACATCACAACATAACATCCATTTCTACATAACAAGGTGGTACACACATTTCTTCAAAACATGGTAAAAACATCATGATACAACTCATTTCTTTTAACATCAATCTAGTCATACAACACATTGATACACCGACATATCACAATATGTCACAATGCTCCAACACTATGTCATCCACATTAGAATTATTTTCACACATCACAAACAACAATTCACACGTGAACTCTTCATAGAATCCACAAGAAGGAGAGAGAATACTCCCATCCCCAACATATCAACATGATTACAAACATGCACAAAGTGACATACACATCATGTGTGTTCACAAAATCACAATTACGACATGGATCACATCACACTTAAAGCACATTACTCTTCCAATATCTACCACCATCATGCAACATCATCATCATCATGTAACACAACCACCACCATGTATCATCATCGTATAACACCAATCCGGCCCATAGGTTTGAGGGCATGAACCTCCGCTCGATACAAGTGTAATGACCCAAAAATTATCACACACGAAAAACATAGTGAAATACAGGATAATTTTTTTTTGACTTGCTTGACACATAACATGACGCAACAAGTCGTCACCAAGGATACAACTAACATTGTGAACAACTTGATACAAGGATGGCCATAAAGGCAGCACGGAAACGTTCACACCTATCAAGGACAATACATTTTTTTCCTTTTTGACAAGACAACATAGAAGTCCAATCACGAACACACTTACGCTTAGGGCCAACCATAATGAGATATTCTTGAGGGTTATTTATTTTAAAAGGACATCTTGCAATTCTTAGCTTATGTTTTCAAGGAGGCTTAAGATATGATTCATATGATTCAACTTGCCAAGCCAAGTTTATTCCTTTGACACTGAGCAATTATCTTTAAATCTTCTCTATTATGACATTTATTTTCTTAATTCGTTTATCAAGAAAAATGAGTATTTAAATTCCTCAAGGCCATCTGCTCACCACTAACGCTACTAAGATTCATTCTTGCCCACAAGACAACATGCTTTTAAGTTCAACACACTTAAGAGAAGAGATACAAGGTGCCTTAGAAAAGGGTTAGAGGGAGAAGGTCGAGATGAAACTTATTTAGGACCTCATTAGTTATTACCGATATTTAATTGAAGTTAGGGCTCTTAACTAGAATTATCAACAACTTTACTTAGGCTTCACTAAAAGTATTAATAAGGAGTAAAAATTTACTTTCCAAATGGCGGTGAGAAAGGTGGTGAGGTCTCCAATTTGTTTTCTCGGCTTATTAAATCTTATCATCTTCAAACAACTAATAGTTCATTTCACCTTAGGGTAATTTTACAAATTTCACCATAAAAGGAATAATGTTCACTAGAGGAGCTAGGGTTATCATGTTATAAAGTTTACTTGCAATGATAGTCTTGCCCTTGATTACTTAAAGAATTTCTTGCTCTCAAGTTGGTGACCCCTACGTTCTTTGTATTTGAATACAACTTTTAATTTAACTTCCGTATTATTAAACAATCCTATGTTAGTTTACTTATGACACTTTATTACTAAGTCATATCAAGGTTTAACTCAAAATTTATTCTCAAGGCAAGGTTGTAGCAACACTCATTTACAAAAACAAAACAAGATTACATCAATTCTTAAAATATTGATACTCCAACAAAGTCACTCAACAACAATAACCAAATTTTCTTATAATTTCAAAGATGGTCAAACAATACAAGGTTTTCAAAGTTCAGATGACAAAGTCCACAATACTTTATACTAAGACATTAATCCTCTTTTAAACTTTCCACTGGACGTTAACAATAGTTGAACAACATAAAAAGGTTTCGAGCGAAGGAACTTCTCAACTGAGGTTGATGACAAAAGTCTACAAGTCTATCCCTCATCTACACGCAAAATCCATCTCGCAAAAATTTTCTACAAGAGTTAGTTTATGAGAACCGAGCAAGATAAGGCTACACAAACCCACCATAATCAAGTATCTATCAATACCATGAAAAGAATCACTTTATTACAAGAATTTGGGTCAAACCTCTAAACACTATGAAAACTTCAAGTTATAATAAGTTTCCACCATGCCAAACAAGGAAGAATACCATGTACTTCCATTAGGAGTAAAGACAACGAAAATATAACAACCGAAAGAGAAAGGCCCTTGGCCCTATAAGGAGAAATAACCAATCTAACAAAGCAGGATTCCCACCAAGTAAATAATTAAATAACAATCACAAGAGTGCGATTTGATATAAAGTACCAACCATCCAGAATTTTATCACAGGTACCAAATGCATAGGTTATAATATTATATTTCTAGAAGAACAAGAGTTGATCGGCCCAAGAAAAAAAGGAAACCACGGTTTCAAGAATTAACACAAAAAGCCATGTATAAATGAGTTTCAAACCTGAAATCACATAGAGTATCCACACAACATAAGTTTCGAAGCATAAGCAAAGTAAACTAGTTTTGGCCACTAACTCCAAGAGATTTCCCAATCATTCAAGAAGGCCAATGCCTTGTAGGCTAGTAGCAATCACGCGAGAGAAGAAAAAGAGTCCATCAACCAAGAGTATACGAAAATGTCATCAACAACTTTTATAACCCAAAAATTTACAACACTCCACATCAATTATTAGAGTTCAGTTAATTTAAAATAAATTTCCTATTTCCCAAAACAACAATATTTTTAAGGCAACCCTTGGTAACATAAACAACCGTTCAAACAAAGGTACAACATAAACTACTAAGTTCCATTATCAAAACAACTCCTTCTGCTATAACTCCATCATACTATTGATTGCAAGAAAGTTTTTCCCAAGGTTGACAACATTCAAGGCAATTTTCATCACAAAACATTAAGGTACATATGTGCATATAAGTCTGTCCAATCCCAATGAACAACACAATCATAATAAATGGGAGGAAACACAAGTTAGAAGACTAGATTATTTCACCAACAATCTTCCGAGAGGGAAGAAGACCAAAATAATTCCAGAAATAGCGGGGGTACTAGAGTTGCACGATTAAGACCTCGAACATAGCTAAATAAAAAAACTAGTTACGATTCAAGATGAAGGGGGCAGTCAAAGTACCTCCTAAGAATGGCTATAAAACCTAGGAACTAGGCTGAAGCTACGTAGGAGTCTAAACACTCGAGGTTGAAACACGTTGCACGCAAACATAAACATTCTAAAAGTTTTAACACCGAATCTCTAACCTGAAATAGTCCAAGCGTTGATTACACTAATCCTACAACCTTTCCTTTTTGATGCCAAAAGGGTTGTTAGGTGGGCTTGAGAGATCATTAACAATATATGTCAAAAGACAAAGAAGGACAGCCTTGGTTGATAGGAAGGAACTTCATAGTTATTGCACGCTTACATTAACGACTGCTAAAACTAGCTGGAACAAATAATAACTGGAACTCTATCGTAGAGAAGAGTACATATATATATATATATATATATATATATATATAAAAGGAAGATCGATCACTCGAGCCAGAAAAACATACACCCAAAGAAGAGAACACCTGCATGCTTTCCACTAACATACAGGCAATGATAATAGCTAAACAAGAAGAAAGCAAGTAGAAAGGAGAGACTGACTGAAAAGAAGACAACCAATTCAAAGAAATGGTGGTTCGATTTCACGATAAAAATAAATATAGCAATGAGAAAAGTGTAGGAATATCTTGCCTGTTTCTCCAGCTTCAACAGGTCATACAGACTCCACACGGGTCAATAGATAATAACCGTAGGTCTCGGAATCCGGGTGGACCAGTTCTAAGCGGTCCACATTCACGATCCATGAGACCATGCAATTGAAGAGGATTTTTGTCAAAGCAGGTTCATGAGCATTGATGTATTCAAAGTGACTCCATGCACTTGTGCTCAACTATTGCTTTCCTTGAGCTTTTACTTCTTGTGGGATTCGACAACCAACTCACATACCCTATACGTGCTACCACAAACACAAGTGATCTACACAAGGCTGGAGGAGATATTTTTAGAGAAGAACCTAGCAAGGGTGTCATGACAAGCAAAGGTTGTAGGCGATGGATTTACCCAAGTTACTCAGATTTGTTTCAACTTCCTATGCCTCCTCAACAAACCCATTCCAAAACATATCATGCAATCCTTGCTGTCCTTTGGCCATATTTCACTCAGGCATTTTGTCAAATAGTTTGGGTGTCTTATGCTTGCTTCCACTTTGCATATGTATCTACCAACGCATTGGAAAACAGCATTTAACACAAAGACATTGTCCCTTCTCCA
The DNA here is from genome assembly GCA_018340775.1 of Taxus wallichiana var. yunnanensis. NCBI lineage: Eukaryota > Viridiplantae > Streptophyta > Pinopsida > Cupressales > Taxaceae > Taxus > Taxus wallichiana. The sequence continues at coordinate 833,416,918 of CM031240.1, forward strand.
TTATTTTCCAAGTTTCCAAGGTGTCTCAACCCACCCAATTTGTCCACAACCAACAATCATTGCTGTCCAAAAGACCACATTTCTTTCATGTTTTGCCGAACCATTCGAACACTTTGTTGAGCATCCAGATTAGGAGTATAAATCTGTCTTAAGACAGTTATGCGTCCAGGACACTAAATAAATACAACAAGCAACAAAAATCTCTCTTTTTCAAATGCATTGGAGAACGTCCATGCCTGTTCAAACACTCCCACTTTGGTATAGGTGTGGAGATGCTATCAAAGGTTGTGGAGTTTGGCTTTACACCTGCTCTTTGCATTTTCTTGTAAGTTTATAAAGCCATTTCAACATATCCATACTACAGTCCCTAGACTTAGCATCCTCGATTAAGGCTGACCAGTCACTAGATTGCTTCAATGCAGCTGCTTTTCCCTTAACCCAAAGTGCTCTGCGAGCTCGTGCTAATGCCACATTCATGCGGCGAATATCAGCTACAAAGCCAACCCCATGATTTGAAGCTCGGACACAAGACATAATGATTACATCGCTCCTGGCTCTGAAAGGCATCTACCGTAATGATAAATAAACCTTTTCCTTCATTAGATTTGAGGACAACATCAAACTCTCGGTGCAAACATTACAGCTGTAGCTTGTAAGGTGTGATAATTCCAACAGAAACCTTTATGCCTGCCAACTTAGTGACTCGTTGAAGGAGCTCATATAATTGCAAAGCAAATTGTGCTTCATGAATACACTGAAATGAAACAGATCCGCCTCTATGAGATCCTCTTCCATGGGTTACATCGTAAAGCAAGTAAGGTCTCAATAGAGAATCTTTGCCATAAAATTCGTCAGGTCTCCTGGTAACACTCTTACTGTCACTTAATCGATTTTGATAAAAAATACCTTGAAGGAGAATCCTGAATTTGAGGATGTAAATCGATCTTGAATAGATAACAACATAGTTGGACAACCTGCTTGTTGGAGGCACTCAAAAAGGCTTCTACCTTACTATAACGTGCTGTTGCTGGTTAAACACGGTTGCGGCAGTCATTCCTTTGTGGATCACCGACTGTAACACACCTCGTAGCGCCCAAGAAAGTGGAGGTAACATGCCTGCTCCCCCAGCCTGAAGCTCCATCTACACCCACGCGCACAGGAAGGAACTAGGAAGAAGACGCCATGACAGAGAAGGTTTGTGGCAGGAACAGGAACAACACTGTGCAAAAGGACCAAAACAACACTTAAACACGTTTTCCCTCCATCAATGCCTGCAGCTCAAGAAAGACGCACCCAACGCTCCACCTAAACGCATTGAAGAAGGAAATCAAAATAAGATCATGGTGAAGGAAGTCAAGACTCCACCGACTCCCACTGCCTCATGCCAAACAGGAAAATTACTAGTTCATTTAAGAAGTGACAAGAAATGTCCCCCATCCGCCAGCTAACCAGGGAGAAAAAATGCGCTTCAACCACTACCAAAAGAATAAAAAAATACAGTCTATATAAAATAATAATAATTAATCTTCTCCTTGATTACTTAAACTAAGCTCTCCTTGTTTAGTTTAATATTCTCCTCCTTGATGATTAAAATTTTTAAACTACACTCTCCTCATTTAGCAATTGGAACACAATGATGGAAAAATATAAAGCAAGGAGGACATTCATGCTTAGCTTTGCAAACAAGAGAATAAATGGCACGTGATGTTACACCACACCACACCACATATGAGCACAAATAAAGCAAAAGCGTTCCATGCTTAGCAATCGATCACCGAAGGATGAACAGGTGTAACGTAGAACATGGCATTACATATTTGTTCCAACAAAAGCCCATTTCGTGCCTAACTCACATTCGCGATTTCCCATCAATCTGTAATGGAAACAAGCTAACAAATTGCGAGATGAACTCCACATGAAAAACCAATAACAATGAATTTAATTTCATATTGATCGAGACAAAAACCAAACCTGCAAATTTCAAGCTCCATTAATGGCCACCATGGCAGCTCCATGCCCGAAGCCACTACCAGGCAAAATTTTAAATTTTATTTCCAAGAATTCTAATGGGAGAAATCAAGTGAAATTTAGAGGATGTGACCACAACGACAATCAATCCGAGTCTGAAAAAAAAAATTCCGTCAAATTGAGTAGTGGAAGTTGGAGTTCATCACATCAGGATGGTCAAGAAGAGGAAAAAATCACCTCTCACTAAAAATAATAAGTCTTCCATTTGGGAACTTACTATTAATAGAAAGTTACACTCAAAGGGCAATTTTGACACAATGGGACATAAAGGATAATCATTCAAGGGGACATCATTGTTCGGGATCATATATAGGCATTTCTCATACGGAATTAAAGGTCCATCCAAGGGAACTTGACAATGTCTTTTGAAAGTCGCTTCATGATTCTTATTACATGGTATTTCATGTGCAAGGTGGAATTTGCAGTCATTGGCAAAACAATTTATTCAATAGTGTTCTTAAACACTCAACCCAAGGTGTCCTGGAATCATCCTGAAGGAGTTTCTCGGGTGCAAGGAGTTCAAAGATTCATAGTTTCACTACATTTGGAGCTTTCCATCTACATGGATCAATGGACTTCATTAGGAACGACATCTCTTCTTCTTCTTCTCTCTCTTCTCTTCCTTCCCAACTTTCTCTCTCTTCTCAATGTTATAATTTTGCATTGGGGTTGTAATTTTCATATGTATTAATGTTCCTAATGTAATAAGTCACCTTTATGTTATAAAAAGGGACTTAAAAGTTTCCTAAGAAGTTGAAAGTTTTAAGTTGTGCGAGGACATATGAAAATGACATTGGGGGTAGATGAAGAGTCACATCTCATTCTATAAATTGTAAATCCATTCCCATTTCAAGGGGTTGGTGATTGATTTTGTAGACTCAAGAGTGCATTGTACTTAGAGAAAACAGAGGAGATAGCCATTTTATTCCATTTTCCCCCACTCTCAAATTGCTTCCATTTCTAAGTTAAGTGTGTACAATTTCTCTTTGAAGAATTAATAAAAAGAGTTTCATGCCTTTTTTTATGAGGATATTTTAGAAACTTTGAGTTCTCAGTATTAAATCGTCTTGTTGCCATTTGTAGGGTTGTTTCTTCTCAAATTTAATGTGTGTGTGAAATTTCCGGTTAATGGGTGTGGGACTTTGATTTTTCTATCCACGACATTAATCCCCTCTTCTCTTTTTCTCACTCCCTTTCCCACTCTCTTGAAAAAGTCCTCTCTAGCAAAAATTTGCTAGCTTTTCCGCAGGGTCAGTGGAGTGCCCCTGTTGGATCCCTAACCACAAGGACACCAAGAAAATACACCTTTACTCCAGCATGCATATACGAAAAATTCACCTGTTAAATAGAGGGAATTAGATTCCCATAACATTGGCAAGAAATCCACAAGTTTGTCCACCCAAATTTTGGGGACTTGCCAACAGTTGCATATCAAAAGTTATTACAAATTCTATTTTTGGCCATCAATGGACCATTTTAAATGTTTGCACAAAAAATTTAAATGCACTTATCTAAAAAAATTCGATTGTCACAAAATTGAGGCGAGATTTGAACTAGAGACCTTTCTCGAAACAATACTAAGTATTAACCAATCCACCTACACACTCCTACATTAAACTCATTGGTAAAAATTCCTTTTGAGGGTATAAAAATCAAATATTTAAAACAAATTATAATGTTTCCAATTTTAAATATTTTCGAGCATTGTATATTATGGTTTGAAACTTATCTTTCGGAAGAAAATTATTATCAAGATTGCTGAAGTTGCAGGACTTATTTTGTGTCTGCACACACAGGACGTGGCCATGTTGGATAGATATGCAATATGAAATGTATTTTGAGTGCCACACACAAAGAGAAAGCCTACACTTTCCCAAATGCGAATACACATGCTTAAAAATAACCCACATCTTTCCACAATAGAAACCACATGAAAGAAGCTCCATGAGGAAGAGAAACACTCCACCGAGAGATAAATCAGGCTGTTCTTGTTTGAGTGGAGAGCCAATTACATAAAAGAAGACAGATAATATCGACACTAACAAATCTTGAACATGAAAATAATTGTGGCCAATAAAAGCGTAGTGACATAGTGTTGAGACTATCACGACTTGAATAATAGAATATGTATATAAAATAGAACAAATATTGCTCCTCAATTTAACATATTCAAACAGACAAGTGGTCAAGTAAAAATTTCTGCATGATGTAGCCAAATTTAAAAGCATGGTCTAAGATGCAAATAGATCAATGATCAAACTAATGAAGGTTCAAAATAAACCACTTTATTTGTATCGAGACGGGGAAAAAAAGTGTTTATATGGTACTTGTTCTATGTCATTGGAATGCTTGAGTTGTAAGCTATTGTACTATCTTAGTATGTAGGAACACACACGAGATACATAAAATACTCGATGAACAACCAAGGAAGCATTACTCTCAAAATACATAAAATACTCGATGAACAACCAAGGAAGCATTACTCTCAAATTGCAAAATGTAGTACATAATTACCGCTGTCCTATCCCTCACAAAAGTTCGCAAGGAGGTATTATGTGGCATAGTGGTATACGTGGTGTTTGACCGATATGACGCCGTTGACATCCATTTATGTTTCCATTTTTGTCGCCCAACCACGTCTCCATTCCCGTCCACAAACTATTAATTATTGGCGGTTCTCACGGCCATCATATCAACGATTTCTTATCAAATCTGAGCAAGTTGTCACAGACGGTCCCAATTTCAAAAATCGTAGCTCCGTGTTTATCAAGAAGAGATCACCCACCATTGCCTGTTTGAGCGGTTTCCATGCCTCTCGATTTGAGCGGTTTTAGATGAGGGATCTCTCCAGATAACATTGATCGCATATCAAATATGCCTCTCCACCGGTTCCTTCACATTTTTCTCGAGCACGTTGACAAAAACAATAGCTCGATCCTCTACTTCCCGGAGTGCTTCCCTGTTTGCTCCAAATAACGGATTTCAAAGGTGGGTTTACATGCTATTTTGTGCTTCTCTTTGGCTATTCTAGTTTTACGGTTTTTTGCATCCCTATTTTCTTTCTCCTTATCCTTCTCCTTGTTGTCCTTGTTTTTCCCTCTCTTCCTCGCAGGACCAATAATCGTTAGCTCTATAACAACAAATTTTCTAAGCTTTATGATCAGTGCAAATCTCTAGGTTTGGCGGTGTGTCAAGAAAATCTTTACGATTATGCTTCCCTCAAACTTTATTTAATAAATTCAATTGTTGTGATTATGCTTCATAGAAATGGACATAGTTGAAAGAGAGCGGAGTGCACGAAATATGTTTCCTTCCAACTGTTTACATTACAAGGAAGCTAAATTTTAAGAATTGTTACACGTCTCTTACTAATTTGTACATTTGATACACACTGTAAATTATTACCAAGGTCAACCATAGATGGCCTTAAAAATTATCTTATTACATGATTTGGAGTTTGTCTATTTGTTAGTAAACAAAATACGGAACAAAACAAAGAAAACAAAATACATCGACATATTTAACAATTGAATTTGTTAAATAAAGTTGGAGGGATTGTATTGTGTAAAATGCTAGGCATAAAATATTATGGTCCAATATTTATAATCTTGCAATTGAGCAACCAATTAGGAAAAATAAAAAAGTATAGTAGTTGATTATTGTATTAATTTTGTGAAGTCAAGAATGATAGTCGATTTTGTTCTATATCGGACGAAAAGAGGCGGAGAAAGGCCCTTTATAAATTGGTTGCTCAATTGCAAGCTTATTGTATCCAAAATAACTACCAACAAAGACCAAGGCACAGATATCCCAAACCAAAAAATTACCAAAACAAAGAATGTTCCAAATGGAACTGTACCAGAGGACTGTTTACCCCACATGAGGGCATTGAGGATAAAGAAAATGACAAAAGCAATGCCAGGGAGTGTGAAAGCAGTCTTGATTGCATTCATTTTCCACTCTATCCACTTAAACATTTTATACAGCCTTCCAGAAGAGTAACCGGAAAACAAACCCATGAAGACCCACAAGAAGACCATAGCTATTATCAGTCATCGACCATTGGATGGTGAAAGAAACCCAAGTAGAGCAAGGTGAGCATTGGCTCAACCCTTCAGGAATAGTTCCTAAAATATTATTTCCTCGAAGAAAAAGATATTTCAATGTTATGCTTCTAACACACATATTATTAGAAATAGAGCATATAAAAGAAAATTTGGACAAAACCGAGTACCAATCTTTTCAAGTTTGTTCTCTTGACAAATCTAGAATTTACAATTGCGTGAGTGGTTAAATTCCCTACATATCTTTCCATCCAAGTGATTTCTTAGAAAATTCAACTAAAAAATCTCTCAAGCCTTCCAAACTACGGAGGGAATATGTGCCTTCCAAAATAATCTCTGCAGCTAAAAATCTCTCAAGGTGTTTGCAATGTCTTAGCTTAGCGGTATAAAGCTTCTAAATTTTTCTCCTGCAAATTCAATATTTTCAAGTGTAAAATCTTCCCAACCTGTTTAGGTGCGAATCCATTTAGATCACAAGAAGAAAGCCCCAATGTTATAAGATTTTGCATTTGGAAATATCCTCTGGAATGGTGTCCCTTTCCCTCAAAATCTCTAAGTTCTTGAAGCCCAATTTCTTTGGGAATGGTTCGAAAAGCTTATTAGAATAAAGCAGTAGCTCAGATAACAAAAAAGTATGTACCATTTTATGACCTTCAATCCAACTACACCAAAGAACATTTTTAATTCCTCTATCTTTCATCAATCTCTGTATCATTTTGACCTCACACCACCACCTGCCTACTTCCGCATACATGTTTATCAAAAGAAAATAAATTTCTGCATTTTTATGAAGTTGAAAGCTACCCAGACATCATTTTACAAATTCAATAGGAAAATTTTGAAGGGGAGTGCAGATAGAAGAGAAATAATACATGCCAAATCTTAGATATGTATGAAGACTAAGAACATTGAGTAGTTCGGATGATAGATAAAAGGAAGAATTGAAAAGTCTAAGCCAAACTCACAAGGAATCTCACCACACCCATTCACCTATATCTCTAGGGCCAAACTTCCAAAAGTATAAGCAAAAATAGAACAAATCTTACCCAAGGATATCCTTGTACTTCAAAGAACCATTTTAAGAAATCTTGTCACTGCTAAAGTCAAGCACTGAAATTGTTCGAAGCTGACTTTGGGAGAGTCCCAACATGAAATCATGCCACTTGTAAGACTCCACTTTGAAAATGCAAGAAGGCAGCCCAAAATTTATTGCATGGGTTCCCAAAACATCAAAAGGATCTTTAAAGTAAACTAGCTTTGAAAGTCGCCAGCTAACTTGAGTTTGGAGGCTTGATTTTAGGAGGACCACGGGAGCAATAACACCATCTAGGGGTAAGAACCCAACTACCAGTTGCATGTCATCACTAAGAAAGTAGAGTAGTTCCTAACTTGATGCCAAATGAATAAATGATTAGATTTTAATTTTAAAATGGCTGAAATTTAGCAATAAAGACTAAAGATTCTAATAATCTACCAACTACTCCCTTGTTCACAAATTACATAGTTTGATTCTCCATGAGAAAGTTACAATGGTTATACAACAATTAATTGCAACAACAAGTCAACCTCGTTCAAGGCCTTGATTCTGACAAATATTAGATCCCGCATTTGAGTTTGACAGATATTGGGCTTTGATCGTCTAGGTAAATGTATTTTGGCCCTCTTACACAGCTAATCGTTATCTCTTTACCTAGTACATTATGGACCAAAGCTGATAATCTTTGCATTTTACGGTAGTTACATATACATCTATATTATGTGTCGTAGTTTGCTTTTACTTTCTGAGCAGAACCACATCTAACTGAATCATTCCATCAAACAATTCACGTGCCCTTTTCTAAATCTTCCATTTTGGCAGAAGTTGGGAGGATGCTGAAAAAGTTTGTGGAGTCTGCATATACACCTGCAAATTAAATTTTCTGGAAAGGTGTCAAGGCCTTTCCAATACACCTAGTTTTTGCATATCATGCGATCAACGAAAATGAAGTGGTTTAATGTATTTTGTCAAATAGTTCATGATATGTCTGTTTTGGCACAAGCGGGAGTATGAGGAAAAAGGTTGCGGAGTCTAGTTTTAATTCTCCAAAATGCATTTTCGTAAGAATTTTTTTTTGTGTATATCAATCGGTGCGATCAATGAATCAGTAAATTGCTATGATTATTGTTGTAGCTGCCATTTTTTTGTTGTTCTCCCACGCTCTCTCACAAAGATCTTATTTTTGGATAGGCTAGTAGCTTGCCGACAAAGTGAAATAGGGTTGATGCCTCGTGAGGATACTCGTGTCTTCTATTAGCTACAATTCTAATATACCATATATCGCCATAGTAAGAATAAATCATAAGTCAAATCCCACCGTGACCACCCAAAATTAGAGTTATGTTTGTTTACGGATACTGTCAAGCCCATATTTAGGAGTGATAGGGGTATTGATAACCATAGTATATCTACTAGCGGCAGATGGAAAGAGGTCTCTGGAAGCGAGACACTTCCCACAATGGATGCCTCGGTGAATAAAAACAATGACCTTCCAAAAAAATTTGACACTTCACAGACAAAGTTGCCAAAATCCTAACAATTATTTTTAAACCACCAAAAGCAACATGTGTTTCAGGAATTTTGTCAAATAATTCACATGCTTCCTTATTATGCATACATATCTACCAGGGTATTTGAAACTAAAATATCTGACAAAATTTTCTTCTGTGCAATGCTTTGGTAGATGTCCATACCCTGTTTCAAAGCTCATATTTTGGCACAAGATGCTAGTATGATATAAAAATTGGAAATGCTGAAATACCACTTCCATTATGCTTTGGTGGATGTCCATACCTGTTGTAAATCTCTGCAACTTTGCATTAATATCCTATGCCTATGGGTGTGATTCATCTCTTACACAAAAAAGATCGGTAAAAGATTTCAAGTGTTAGTCATTTGTATTCATTACCATATTTATGACCCAGATTTATGAAATTGGGTTTTGTTATTTATTTCTTGTGTGTTGAGTATTCAAATTTCTATTTTAAAAGCAATCACTTGCATTGCTCTCTTGATGCTAGTTTTATATATAGCGAAAATTTTCACCTAAATCATTATGCGTGATTAGACATTAGCAACATTATTGAAATTTTGTTAGGGACATAATTTTCTTATGTAAAAGGTGTTCATGCTTTGTATTCCATTTCTTCTAATGGGAGATAAAATCCAAGTTTGACACCCAATATGCTCAATTTCCTTAAACGAATATTTAACATTTAATCAACAAGTATCTTGATTAAGGATCATATAACACTTGTTGCAAGATAATCACAATGTGTTTTTATTGCTTCTTTTTCCGAGAGGGTTAACAATGGAGTCCACACGAAGAAAATTGAACAAGAAAAAAAAATTGTAAGGTAAAAAAATAAGACTACGGGTATATATATTATGTATGGTCGATTTGGAATGTAAAGAGAGTGAATGGTGTAGATGGGTTATTTAGGTAGTTTCAATATCTATGGATGGGATGCTTTATTTCTCGTCTTTTAATTATGTTATTTCTTTTGTAATTATAGAATTCATTATATTGTTATTGAAATTAAGTTGATTTTCTTCTACACCATCTTCTTATGCAACTATAGGCCAAGTGCAATAAATATTGAAACATTGGACGACATTCAAAAATTGAATCGCAAGTAACGGAAAAGGTATTGATGAAACTTTCAACAATGTTTTTTCATCAATATTGTTTATTTTGATTATGCATGACCATATATTATGTATTAATTTTAAATTTTAATTTTTTAACCTCAAAGAAATCAAATAAAATAAATGAAGATAGTGGTTGTGGAAAAAAAAACCACAAACAAAAAGAATGAAAACACGTCTTTATGATGGCCTTTTTGAAATGGGTAAGGAAATGTGACTTTTTTTATTGAAATATAATTTTTGTAGTGGATTATGTGTTATTAAATGCTTATTTCGACAACATAGTGTTTGTTTTTGTAGCATAAACATATATTAACGATGAAAAAATGGAAGAAGAAAAAGCATTTGTTGATCAAACAAGAGAGAATTTAGATTTTTAAAAGGAAAAGGGTAAGGATAGTCATGTTGAAGAAGAATTTGACATAGAACTAAACATAGATGACAATAATGATAAGAATGATGAAGATTATGAAGTAGAGGAGGATGATGAAGATGAAGATTGGGTGCCTAGTTCGAGCCATAAAGCATCCAATGAGTGCAAACATCAAAGATCATAACTAGTGTTATTTAGAATTTTTTTGCATGAATAAAACACTTTTATTCAAGTATTTAACTTATGTTAGCATGTCTTAGATTTATTAGGATTTTCTAATTTTTGTTCTTTTAGTGTCCATATAGTTTTACATTTGCATAATAATTTAAACTAAAGAGTTATAGGATTTTCCCACATAGAAATTGTTACTCATAAACTATTTAATTATTGGATGTTAATTAGTATTTGCAGTAGTGTAAAATTATAAAAGAAATGGGAAAGAGGATAGATTCAAATGCATGGTCTTTCCTTGCTGCAATTATGAAATGCAAGGAATAAAATGGCATTTGAAAGACATCAACTATCACTTTGCCTCCATGATCACAATGGACTCCCTCCATTACATAGGCATAAGTTGGGTAAACGTGCGGCGACAAAGTATAAAATGAAAACAAAAAAAAAACAACAAAAAAATTGGTTGAAAAGTGAAATGTTGGTGGTACTTGAATAATTCTAAATATATGTATAAATCTAGGTTAATTGAGCATTATTGTCGGGAAGAAAAGGTGAAATTTTTTTCATCCCTTAGCTAACATGCTAAAGATATGATTTCCAAGCTTGTAGAGGAGTATGATTGTGTAGAAAAGAGGAAGAAAAGAAGGAAAAAAACCCATCATCACTAGCATCAATATGAACGTATGGAAATAATTTTAGGTCTCAAACATGCCACCACTCTAAACAACATAGGATAGAACAAATTCATTATCATCAACCTGATTGGAGGAATCATTCATAATATATAATGACTATAGCTTGTAAAAATAACGTGTTCCATCATTTAGTTTGGGTGACAACGTAATACGTTGTTGTAGTGTTGAAATTAAAGTGTGAGAGAATGAATTGGAAAATATTCCAATTTAATTCAATGAAACAAATTTGAATAGATTATTCAGTCCAAAATAAACTTGAAAAATGCAGGTCATCAAAGAAACAACATATTACATTGAGAAACCACCTACTTTGATATAGATCTTGTAGGCACACTAATATATGAAATTATAGTTTTATATAGTACACCATGTATCTTATGTAGCCTAGTAACGAGTCAGAACATCGTTATCAGGGGTAACAACGTAATATGTTGTTAAATTGTTGTACTCACAGTAGGAGGGAATGGATTTAGATCCTGTAGGCACATAAGAATGGTGCATTGCAATTTTATACACTATAATGAATATAGCTTGTAAAAATAATGTGTTCCATCATTTAGTTTGGGTGACAACGTAATACGTTGTGGTAGTGTCAAAATTAAAGTGTGAGAGAATGAATTGGAAAATGTTCCAATTTAATTCAATGAAACAACTTTGAATAGATTATTCAGTGCAAAACAAACTTTAAAAATGCGAATCGTCAAAGAAACAACGTATTACGTTGAGAAACCACTTACTTTGATATAGATCATGTAGGCACATTAATATATGAAATTATAGTTTTATATAGTACACCATGTATCTTATGTAGCCTAGTAATGAGTCAAAACATCATTATCGGGGGTACAACGTAATATGTTGTTAAATTCTTTAGTACCTACTCACAATAGGAAGGAATGGATTTAGATCCTGTAGGCACATAATAATGGTGCATTTAAGTTTTATACACTATAATGAATATAGCTTGTAAAAGATAACGTGTTCCATCATTTAGTTTGGGTGACAATGTAATACGTTGTGGTAGTGTCGAAAGTAAAGTGTGAGAGAATTAATTTGAAAATATTCCAATTTAATTCGATGAAAAAACTTTGAATAGATTATTCGAGATCAAAACAAAATTTTAAAATGTAGGTCATCAAAGAAACAACGTAATACGTTGAGAAACCACCTAATTTGATATAGATCATGTAGGCACACTAATATTTGAAATTATAGTTTTATATTGTACACCATGTATCTTATGTAGCATAATGCAGTCGAACATCATTATCGGGGTAATGACGTAATATGTTGTTAAATTGTTGTACTCATAGTAGGAGGGAATGTATTTAGATCCTCTAGGCACATAAGAATGGTGCATTGCGCTTTATACACTATAATAAATATAGCCCTTAAAAGAACGTGTTAGTCATTTAGTTTGGGTGACAATGTAATACGTTGTGGTAGTGTCAAAATTAAAGTGTGAGAGAATGAATTGGAAAATATTCCAATTTAATTCGATGAAACAACTTTGAATAGATTATTCAATGCAAAACAAAATTTTAATATGTAGGTCATCAAAGAAACAACGTAATACGTTGAGAAACCACCTAATTTGATATAGATCATGTAGGCACACTAATATCTAAAATTATAGTTTTATATAGTACACCATGTATCTTATGTAGCGTAGTAATGTAGTCGAACATCATTATCGGGGTAATGACGTAATATGTTGTTAAATTGTTGTACTCATAGTAGGAGGGAATGTATTTAGATCCTCTAGGCACATAAGAATGGTGCATTGCGAGTTTATACACTATAATGAATATAGCTTGTAAAAATAACGTGTTCCGTCATTTAGTTTGGGTGACAATGTAATACGTTGTGGTAGTGTCGAAATTAAAGTGTGAGAGAATGAATTGGAAAATATTCCAATTTAATTTGATGAAACAACTTTGAATAGATTATTCGATCTGCAAAAAAACTTTAAAAATGCAGGTTCGTCAAAGAAACAACGTATTATGTTGAGAAACAACCTACTTTAATATAGATCATGTAGGCACACTAATATATGAAATTATAGTTTTATATAGTACACCACATATCTTATGTAGCCTAAACGAGTCGAACATCGTTATCGGGGTAACAATCTAATATGTTGTTAAATTGTTGTACTCACAAAGGAGGGAATGGATTTAGATCCTGTAGGCACATAAGAATGGTGCTTGATGAGGCCACATATTGGCATGTTTTGGCCCCATCTAAATCCTTTTTGAAGCCTCTTACACATACAGTTTTGAGACTTTGATCTCCTCTTGATGGTTGATATGAGATAAAGTTATGATTTTGCATATATTTAGTTTTGTATGTTCATTAAGATCTAATATACTTATTTACTGTGGTGAATCTTGTCTTTTGTACAAACTAATGTTTCTGACGTCTCCATGAAAAAATTACAAGATGCCATAAACTTTTGAAGTAGTAGGCCCTCTCCGTAGCACTCTGGTTGTGCTCTATAGTAGCCCGTAGCCACTGGCTGGGCAATGATAAGAGAGAATCATGACATCCAACAAAAATGAGGCATCATGAAGTATATGGAGCTGAGTATATGAAGCTGGAAAACGAGTTAACCAAGTGGCAACATTGTTTGGACAAGTCTGAGAAGTCTTTGGGTGATTTATCTTACCTGTAGCAAGCTCCAAACCTGCCCGTAGCATCTTCCAGAACTACTGCCGCAACAAAAAGCATTATTTACCTCCAAGACCCGTAGCCAAAGAGAACTTATCCAGCTCACACTAAAGTATAAGAAAAAAAGTACCAGCTATCCTAACGCATCATATGTAATGTTATGGTTACTTTGTTAAGTAGTTTTGTAATCAGTTCTTATCATGTAAATAAGACAGGAATTAGTGTCTCCACTCAAAAAATATGAAACAAAACAACTATAATCTATTTGAGTGGTTTTTGATCATATTCCTAGCATAGAATAAGTTAGTGATCTGTCTATATATATATATATATATATATATATATATATATATATATATATATGTAGTAGATATAGAGTAATAGATTAAGGAATGAAGTGATAGCTTTAAGACAAAAGTAGAATTGTGAATGTGTGAAGACATAATATATTAATGTGAGTTTGTGCTCTTAAGTTCATTGTAATCTCTTTGTTGTAGCAATCTTTAATTGCTACAGCTTAATAGATGAATCGTTTATCTTCTTGAGTAGTTATGTGAGTTTCTAGGGTAGGATCGGAACTCACTTCGCACGAGGAAGGCCCCCAGGAAGGAATTGCAGGGAAGATCCTATTCCTCCATTTCCTATTTATGTTGTGTGGATTGATTATCAGTTATTCATTTCATTTCTAAAAGCTAATGAGTGCATAGTGTGTTGAGTTTTAGATCTACAGATCAGCAACATCCATAGTTTACTTTCCAATTTGCACAAGCATTACTTTATACTCTTTGATGATTCTAGCCTACAAAGACCTCACTCCAAAGTATTGTAGCATATATTTTGTAGGCCCTTTGAAAAGCTTATGCCCCTAGGTTGAAATTTAATGAACAACAGAGTATGAGACCTAATATCATTGGTTGATTATTCTACACATCGGTGCATTGCGAGTTTATACACTATAATGACCATATCTTGTAAAAATAACGTGTTCCATCATTTATTATGGGTGACAACGTAATAATAGGGTTTGATACTTTGATGATCCTACATTGTACACATGTGGTCTAAAACCTATGAAGGAGAATTGATCATTGAATGGTATCATTTGAAGACCTTGTTTGATGAGAAATCGGGTGTTTAACAGTCTCTAAAGGAATATCTCCACAAGGGAAAAAAAGATGAAATTTTATATATGCATTCAAGGATATTTAAGGTTCATAAAAGAGTGTCATTGAGTTAAGACAGGTTTGCATGGAGACAAAGAGAGTGCTTTTTAGAACTCAAGAAGAAATGAAGTGTTGAGGGTGGATAAATGGACTACTAGCTAGGAATTAAAAGGTAAATGTGGACGGTGAGGGAAGTCAAGAACCTTACTCAAAGTAATTTTCATTGGTTATATGCTTGGAAGTCAGACTTAAATGCTGATTGGAAAAAGGATATGTGTATCATACAAAGAAATATTGAGGACAAGATTGTAGAGAAGAACAAAAACATGAATACGAGAACATGACATGCTCCTTGAGGAGGATTTATTGAGCTAGGAGGTACACCAGCTATAATGAATATAGCTTGTAAAAACAACGTGTTCCATCATTTAGTTTGGGTGACAACGTAATACGTTGTGGTAGTGTCGAAATTAAAGTGTGAGAGAATGAATTGGAAAATATTCCAATTTAATTCAATGAAACAACTTTGAATAGATTATTCAATGCAAAACAAACTTTAAAAATACAGTCGTCAAAGAACAATGTATTACTTTGAGAAACCACCGCTTTGATATAGATCCTGTAGGCACACTAATATTTGAAATTATAGTTTTATATAGTACACCATGTATCTTATGTAGCCTAGTAACGAGTCAAATCATCGTTATCAGGGGTAACAACGTAATATGTTGTTAAATTGTTGTACTCATAGTAGGAGGGAATGGATTTAAAATTATTTCAAAGTAATTAAATGAAACAAATTTGAATAGTTTCATAACACTATGATGTGCAAAACAATCTTTAGAAATGCATGTCGTTGACGCAACAACGTATTATGTGCTCAAAGAAACCTACTTTTATATATATCCCATAGGCACATAAGCATGTGGCATCGTAGTTTTATACACTATAATGACTATAACTTGTAAAAATAATGTATTCCATCATTTAGATTGGGCGAAAATGTAATATGTTGTTGTACTGTTGTAATTAAAACTCTCTCAGGAAAAATCTTACCTTGAATATTAGATTTAAGTATCTGAATCACCATTCAACTTATAATTTCTTTGTTTTCAATTAGCCTTGTTTCAAATAAATGTTGAAAACACTAACTAGAATTTTTATTCCTTTCAGCTTTGATAGATGACTATAAAATGATGTTGTGGTAAATGACTAGCAAAGTAGTTCAAAAACTTAATAAATTAATAAACAAGATGAGTTGAACTTATTACTGATTTAAAAAAATGTAATGTTCTTACCTGATTTGCAATGTACAGATTGTTTCCAAACTTTCCTGTCATGAGAAATGTTCTTTCTCACAGCCCACCTTCAGAAATATCCTTTAACTTCGTAACGCTGGTAAAAACTACTCGCACGAGGCCAAAATACAACCCAGGTTTAGAGAGAAAAATTATGAAATAATTTTTTTTTTTGATTAGGTTCTGATTATAAGAGGATAGTTGCGAGGCGTCGGAGATGTTTATCGATCCATTAAGATCACCTCAAAATTCAAATTCAATACTACATCTTCGTTTCTTTCCCCAACAAGGTTCTAAAGTTTTATTTAAGAAACTTCATTAGCTTTCCAAACATGACTCCATTAATCCCGGTTAAATTGAATTATTTAAAGACCCTTAATTAAATTTTAAAATTTAATAATACAAGACCCAAAATTTGTAGTTCAAGGTCATACATATAAAATAATTAATTACTTTCTTAAAGGGTCAAGTGTGCACAACTTTGCTAGTTCTTCCCCCTTTTCTATTTCTTTTTTTTTTCATTCCCACAAAAAAAGCCATCACTTAAGTGATGTAGGGTGCATCCTCCACCCTTGGATCTAAAATTTCCCAACCCTTAGATTTAGGTTTGGCAAGGAAACCCTAGAAATCTTTATGGGCTTTCTTATGTCTATTACTTGTTCAATTCTTTCATTTCTCTTATTTGTTTTGCGGGTTGGAGAAGGATGAATGAGGAAGCCATGAGAGGCCACCTCAAGGTCTTGGGAGGAGCACATGCTTCATTTCTTCCCTTGTTTTAGTCATACCCTTACTTAAGGTTTCAAGGCTTTTCTTATCTATTTATTAAATTTATTTTAATATTTTGTCCAAATGGCAAATGGGTTTTGCCCCATTTGGTAGTATTGTTAATTCTAGTAAGGATTTCATCTCCTTTTTTGTGAGAGAAAAATATACACACTCCCATATATATATATATATATATGTATTTTGAAAAATTGTAGTCGATTTAAACCCGAATTACGAAATATATTGGTGATTGTATATAATACACCCGAAATCACAATCCTTAATGATTATATATCTGTGTGCATATAAAAAAAAGACGGAAATGGAATTCCCAGCCGGATTTGGGCTCACGCGATGCTAACTATGAGGGAATTCTCGCGAGTTTTAATTAGAGTTTTTTTAAAAAAAAGTTTAGGTTGGGGGAGGGTCACCGCCCCACCCCCATCCCATTTATTAATGGGGTGGGATGGGGGGTGGGGTCGATGACCCTCCCAATCCCTTTCCATGTGCACAACCCAAGCACAATCGCGACAACAAGGGAATCCGCCCCTTGTTTTTTTGAAATTTTGTTCTTTTCTTTTTTTTTTCTTTTACTTTTATTTATATATATATTTCACACACACACACACACACACACACACACACACACACACATATATATATATATATATATCAAGTATATATTTTTAGTAATATTAATAGTATATTAATTTTAATACATTTTCATATTAATATTTTTCATTAATATTTAGAACATTTTACTATTAATGATATTTAAAATATTACTATTACTATCAAAATAATAATGAAGTATAAGTAGTAATATTGACAAGTTAAAACTTTGTTTAACACTTTCTCTTTTAACAATTTGACAATTATTGTATATACGGTGGAAGCAAGAAAAATTTCCATTCTCTTAACAATGTTGTGGCAACTTGCAATAAGTTACAAATAAGAATCTCTTACTACAATTTAATATTTAGACTACTTGTTGTCCAAATTAAAAGTAATTGTATTTCAAATTTCTATCTATCAACAAGAAGGAAGCTAGCTTTTGCAACATAATACAATTCGATTA
The DNA here is from genome assembly GCA_018340775.1 of Taxus wallichiana var. yunnanensis. Classification (NCBI taxonomy): domain Eukaryota; kingdom Viridiplantae; phylum Streptophyta; class Pinopsida; order Cupressales; family Taxaceae; genus Taxus; species Taxus wallichiana. The sequence continues at coordinate 833,434,911 of CM031240.1, forward strand.
ACACGAAATATAGCATCTCTTAATACGAGTTTCCAACATTTCACAAGGAGGTATTTACAACAAACTTCTCCAATAGTATATAATTACAAAAATTATCACAAGCTTTCCTCTTTTTTTTTGTACATATCATTTCTTTATTTCCTTACAATCTTTACAATAATGTAAACACCTTTCAAGTAAAATTTGCATTCAACCATGTGACTTTTGGTGCAAATATAGATTACAATGTCCCTTTTTTTTTTGAAATGAAGAATAAGGTAATACAACTTCCTTTCACATACAAATTTACAACAAAATAATATATATAAAGGAAATGGAAAAAGTCTTCACAAGCTCCAAGGTGTTCTTCATCCAAGCTCCAAGTTCCAAGTAGCTCAAATCACAACCAAGATAGGGGGAGAGGCAACACTCTCCTCCCAACCAAAAACTCAATGGAGAAGAGAAGCAATCTCCTCCATTGACCCCCGAGCCCCAAACACAACACAATGAAAGGGTGGTCTCCAACTCAAGGCAACAACACTTGCTTCCACAATACAAATTTCTTCACAACATTCAAGGCTAAAAACAAAAGAAACAAAAGACACAAATAACACAAAACATTCCACAACAAAGCTTTCATCCAAGCCAACAAGAGAAGGAACTATGGGAAAGTTTTCCTTATGCCTCCCCATTGAAATGAGATGCCCATCCAAACCCTCCACAATAAAACTCAAGCCCCTATGACTCTTATGCCTCCCTCAAGTACCCCTTTTTCCTCCCAAACTCTTATACCTCCCTCCTCTTATGGCTCCCTCAAGGACAAGGTAAGAATGTAAACATTCTTACCCAAGATGGGCATCCCTCTCAAACTCCCTCCACAATTTCCTATTCTACTCTTATGCCTCCCTCATGAGTTTTCCCATAGACCTCTCCTACACTACACCTTAAGCATTCTATCCATTTTTCTCACAACACACAAAAGAAAACATACATTTTCTACTAATTTAAGCATAAAAACAACAACAATAAGAAAGCAAAAAGGAGAAGGGTCCCTACCTCTCCATTGAAGAAGCCTAAACCAAGAAGCTTTGTCCAAGCTCCTCCCAAACAATCCAAGCATGCAAGTCCAAGCTCCTTTTCTCCCAAAAATCCTTTCCTCCCAAAAGAAAAATAAAACTCTTCAACAAAAACCTCTAACCCCCTCAACAAGAGAGGAAAATTCAATAAATAGACAAAAGGGAAGGGTGAGGATGATGTGGCTCCATGTAGGATGCCACATCACACATCCTCAAGACCACCTCCCTTAGTCAACTCAACTCCCAAAACACAATAAATGGGTGGTTGGGTTGAATGACATCTCTTTTCCACACTCCATCCCTTCCCATGTGCCTTAAGGCACAATTAAATGCAAATGGAAGAAAAGTGCACTCCAAAGTCACATTTCCCTTCCCAAAACAATAAATAATCCCCTTTTTGGCTTCCCAACCCATAGATATGGTTGGTAAGGGGTTTTGGGAAGTGTGGGACAAGTTTAACTTGTCCCACAAGTCCCCCAAAATTGCCCTCAATCTCAAATTCGAGATTCAAAGAACTTGGAGTGGTCAACACTCAAAACAAGCATTCAATACAAGAAGAAAACACAAGGCTCAAGGAGCCAACCATCAAAATTAATTACTCCCACTAGACTTCCTCAAAACTTAAAATTAAAACAAGATGTTAAATTAATCTAAACATACTTAGCAAAAGTAATTTAAAAAGGAGACATCACAAATGAAATCACCTACTAAAATAAGTTAAAACAAGTAAATAAAATTCTTAACCCATTGGCCACATTAGAAAATTTCCCCCTCATGGAAATTTTTCTTAACAACATAAAAAAACAAAAGCAACACAATACAATTCACTAGTTGCCTTGATGACCAAATGTTGTAACCACCCGACACATCCTGTTGTGTTTGGTTCCCAATCCCCTTTAGGTTGTGATCATGTTGTGTTTCTGTAAAATACAAAATACCTCCTTTGACCTTGCGGCCATGTCAAAATATCCAAAATAACCATATGCATGAAATTTATTAACATCTATACGTAATTCAATTATCCATTATTTCAAGGTTTAAATCACAACTTAATTATGCATTCCATCATTATCCAAAGTTATAGTAATGTAAATTCAACAACTACATTCTACTTATCATGGCAAAGAAATCCAATGTTAGAACACATGCAATATATCCATATAAAAATAATATCGGTATCCAATAGTCTGTCCATGAGTCAGTGTAGATCATACTGAAAACAAAATCCAATCATAACCCAAATGCATCTACTCACAAAACATCATGCTAATCAACGTAAGTATAAGTCATGTCCATATCCAAAAGTCTGCATAACTCAAAATGATAATCAACTAAGTGTCATAGGGAAGTGGGCATTACATCTTCCATAAAATTGAATGAAATATGAGTGTTGTTCTTTTTTGCAATACTTAAATAAATTCATTTATGTAAAAATAATAAAAAATAGAACAATGGCGCCAAAAAGTGGAGTAAATAGTTTAATGGAGAGGATATAATTTAGGTAGTAAGGAATTAATGGTAGCATTCAATAAATATTTGAAATGATGTATTTCCCTATAGGATGCAGCGTAAAATTCATAACAATAAATGTGAATAAATAAGAAGCGTTGAGTAGTGAAGGGGAAGTACTTGAAATGACTTGGGTTTTGTTAATTTTTAACTCTATTAGAAACATTGGAAAGAACCCAGTCAAGCAACCACCTCATTACTCCTTGTGAACTTATGTGAGGGATAGGGCAAGCCCATAATTACAATGTTGAGTAGGGAGTGAAGACATCATAACTATCACTTGATTGTTGAATGAAAATATCAAAAATTATGTAAATGTGTTACGTGTGCAAAAAAACAAGAAGAACTACAAAGGAAAACCAAGGCCATGAAAGAAGCAAATAAAAATTCCTCAAGTGAGTGTATAATATGCCACATAAAGAACCTACTAACCAATTTGAGAAAAGTGTGTAGAAGGAGACACATACATGAAGGTAGAAAGGCCAAAAGAACAATCCCTCCATGATACACCTACACACGAAGGTAGAGAAGGATGAAAAAACAAACCCCCATGAAAATTTATAGACTAGTGTGAGTACAATATTCATCCCAAACAATTCACTAAGAATTTTTGTGAAGAACTAAAAAGTGACCCTTTGAAAAACTAGGTAACACCTATACTCTATGCATAAAACAATATGATTTATAGCATAAGAATTTAAATTTTCTAAAAAGACAATCATGATACAAAATAAAACATTATGAAGCCATTGTTGTGAAGAGCACAAAAAAATCTTTTAGAAAAAAACAAGTCATTTTTTTGCATGAATGAAACGTTATCACAATTGTCAAAGTTCCAAAAATAAGGAATTGTACAATTAAATATGGAAAAAACTGCAAATCTTGGAAAAATAGATTATTAAATGTTGAAATGGATGCTAGCACTACGTAAATTTTAAAAAAATAGGTAGGTGCTTTGAAAATCACTCTCCCTAGCTTCTTGGATAAAAATTTATGAGTTCCAGAGTGAAAATAGTTTTCAAAAAGGCCCAATAACTAATTAGAGTCACAAGACCCTTGATACTCCAATTTTAATGATCTTAAACTCTTTAGAAATCTCTCAAAATGAAGAATAAAAATATAACTTCAATCTTTGTTTTACAAAATAAATGCAAAAAAATTGTGGAAGAGCCTACTTGTCCTAGCTCTTCAAAAACTTGAAATTGAAATTCTTTGCAAATGACCTAACGATATTCGATTAAGGTGAAAAAAATAAAAAAATGACTTTCTTTGGCACTCTAACCGCAATTAGAATAAAAATTGAAATCAAAACCAATAAAAAGACTACTCTTCTCTAAACCAACTTTCCTGCACATGGTTTTATAGAAAAGCTACAAACCCAACCAAAGGAAAAAAATATGATACAATATGAGAGATGTTGTCGAGAAACCTTTGATACCATGCAAGAAACAAGGACTACTCAAGGAAAAATTGCAATGAAACACACTATCTACAAACATGTACTCAAAAATATATTTCACCAATAATACAAATGCATTAAAGCTAACAAAGGAATATACAATATAGAGATCAACATCTAGTAAACTATTGCACAATAATACTAAGGATCAAGGAGTAATCATTGGTTATCCACAATGACAACATTTCTACTAACTCAACTATATTCTTGCATAAAAATATTAAAAATTTTATTAGATAAGAAGCACAAGGGTGAGTGGGATATTTATTATTGGTGGAGTTTAAGGGAAAAACTTTGAATAAGAACACCTAATTTCACTTGAATCTTTTCACATGTATTAGGATTACTTTGGTACATTAATTTTTGCATATTAACAATGTATACACAATGCATCTCACGTAAATAATATAATTGCCTAAGGTCGACTTCACATCATGTAATATCCATTTTGGGACTGAAAATGGAGAAAAGGGGTTAACCGGTTATCTTGAACAGATCTGATCTTCAAACACCTTTAATTATTCACACAACAAATTGATAATAACTGAAAACCAATCTAAAATCAACAGTCTTCAAGGGAAGTGAAGTGTTTAAGGAATTCAAGTCCACTTTTCACTATGCAAATCAATGAAAAATGCCACAAATCAATTAATCTAGCCACACCAATATTTAAAAATCATAAATACATCAAAATATTGAAGGAATATCTGATTTCATAGATGGAATTAATTATTTAGAATAACAACAGACTAGCCAAAACTTTGGGCTAGGAAAAATAGTAAACCTTTTCCAAAATTCACCAAAATGGAGACTCCGGCCTTATAAATTATGCCGAATCAGAAGAATATGAAATCAAATTCATAGATTTTTCCCTATAAGACACCGAATTACCCTCAAAAACCTAGTCGCCCCAACTAGGAATGGCTCTAATATGCATGCAAATGTCTCGTAAATGTCTTCTTAAATCCTTCATTGTCCAAATTTGCAAAAAGGTCTTCAATATGACTTTGCTTCAACCAAGGATGGAGGGTTTTCGTCCTCCAACCAACCACAAGAAGGGTTTTCATCCTTCTTGGAAAGCCACACAATTGGATTTTTACCCAAAAGTGGAAAGACAATGAGCAAACAGCCCAAAGGTCCAAATTAGATAAAATTCCCAAAAGTAGATGCCACCAAATGAAGTCCTTACTCTCCTTTTATATCTTATCTTTGGCACCAAGGCCCAAAAGGACAAGGCCGACCCATAGAAAGCTATTTTAATCTTTTAATTGGCTTCTTAAATGCACCAAACCGAGATTACCTCCATATAAGGTAAATGTACAAAAAGATAAACATAAATATGAATGACGAAAATTGAAATATGATCTCCGATCTTCCCTTGCTCATCTATTGCTTGCCTTCGGAAAGGAAGGAAAGGAATCCTTTATTTTGGATTAATTTAGAAAAAGCGAACTTTACAATCCTCCCTTCCTGAAATTGCTTTCCCTCAAGCAATTGTAAGTACCTGGATCCCAAATGAATCTCAACTGCTTCTTCTTTGATGTACCTACACAAGAAGCAAACATATCAAAGAAAACAAGAGTGTTTAACAACACTTTTAAATTCCCCTTATCATGCCTTAGGGACATGATAGCTAGCTCTCTTCTGTTGCTTGACACCATCTCATAATTTCCATCCAAATGATGGCTTCTCAACACTTTAGTAATGTTGTCCCAAAAACAACTGTAATCATGTATTTTTCTTTCAAAAATTAGAATGTTCAAGTCTGAAAATAACACATCATAATATGGTTATGTTCCAGAATTTAGCTGAGAAATTATTCCACCAACATTCCATGATAGAATGCTCTTCAAAATTGGAAACACACTTGCTGTTCATGGCTGTTAATGGTAGCCCCAAATCTGATTTTTGCAAACTCAGCCCTATGACCATGGCATAACAATTACCAAACTGAAATCTCACGAAGAAAAGCAACTCCATGAGTAAAGTAGGGACTGAAATTTGATTTACATATGCTGAAAAATTAGGAACAGCAGACCTACAATTAAAATCAGTAGTTATCTTGGCCTTAAACTTGAGAAAATCAACCTTCTTAACATTCCCATGAATTCTGATTTCATCATTTTTCAAGTGGAACTCAAACTCCATGTGAATTTTGAGGGCAAGTTCCTCTAAAATTTGGAGCTCTTGATACCCACAAACATTGTGTGACTCAGCTGAAATGAAAACAAGGTAGTCAAAACAAAATCCATACCTCATCATGGGGTCATAAAACTGAAAAATAGAACCATCATTCTCCTCTTTGGTGGCCATGTGAACAACTGCAAGTTTATCATAATTTCTTCTTTTGTCTTTCTCATGGAATTTTGGGTTAACAATTCATAGAGAAAAAAATCAGAATTCCTTAAACATGTCATGCTAGCATTCTCCTTCATCAAATTCCTTCCTTTCCATAAGCAAAGAGAAAATTGAAATCTTTACCTTCACCATTTTCGTGTCTCATGAAATAGCCCGGTTGATCAGCCCAAGGGGGTCATGAACAACCTACACTATCATGTTCTTCACCCTTGATTTTGAAGAAAAATAGATTCCACTCTTGTAGTGAATGATCCCATCATTATTTCAAACATTTCATTCCCAATTCCATCAAAAACAACATTAGAAAACTTATGCTTAGTTGTAATTAAAGGCTTTCAATCAGCTTGTTGTCTTAGATAAGGAGAAAAATGTGATTCCCATGGCCAAGTATCTTCTACCAAATACTTAACTTGAGGTGTGTCCGGAAGCATACCTTGTAATATAACCTTCTCACCCTTGTTTGAGAAGCTTATTTCCATGCTTTGATAATTGAAGGTGAGCTCTCCCAATGATAGCAACCATTGGACCCTAAACACGCTATTCATATCAACTATGTTAATGAAATACAAATCAACACATACCTCATATTTTCCCAATGTAACATGGAGTTCAAACATTTCTTTGTGAATGACATTGTAGTGCCTTTTTGCAATGCTTAATTCTGAGGTGAACTTATTGTTGCTTCCATTGCTTTCCTCCCACGTTGGATTATAGATGTGACGAGGCTAGACGTGAGGAGATGTAGGTGCATTGTTGTCCTTGGATTCTTTAATTCCTTGTTTTGGGTTGGAGGTGGGTGGATTTGATGGCCTCCTGCCATTTCCTTAATCTTCTTTAATGCTACCATGTTGGAGTTTATCTTGTGGGTGGCGCACCACCTCCCATTTATTATTATTTTTGATTTGCTAACTTCTTTGACCTTTGTGGTCCGACTCCACCATCTGCTTTCTGCTCATGTGAGATTCTCTCGGTGAAAGGCTCTCATGGTGAGGGTGAAAGGAAAGAGAGGGTACAGGAAGGAGATCGATGAAGGATAGAGGAATTAAAAAGAAACTTGGATGTAGTTGGATTAAAGGCAATAAAATGGTGCATGCTTTTGTGTAGGTGACAGATCACAACCAAAGGCACGGAGATCTATGCAATGTTTGAGAAAATGTCTTGGGAGACTGGTCGCTACACTTTAATGGAGTTTTCCTTTCAAGTTTTCCTTTTGAAACGCTACCGGGAGGATGTTGGCTAGGTTGTGGAGTCAGGTGTGCTCCACTTCAAGCTAGTGAAGCGACGTGTTGCCTCCATTTTCTTGAGTCTTTGTGAGGTGTGTTCTTGTCTGGGATCCACAAAGCGGCGCATGCAGATTTTAGCTTTGGCACAGAGAGTGCGAGAATAGTAGAGACATTTTGAGCACTTCCAATAGGCGGTGGTCCAACTATGTTGTTTTCTTACTGCTCGATCGATGCATCCTCATATTCGGTCTCTCCTTCAAGATATGTTTATCAAAATCGACTATGTGACAAGTGAAGAGTGTTACCGAAGACCTAATTAAAATTATTGCAAAGTTTCTCTATTGAGATCTCACTTGTTTTACGATGTAACCCATGGAAGAGGATCTCATAGGCATGGATCTTTCATATCGAATATTCATGAAACATAATTTGCTTGCAATTTTATGAGCTGCTTCAACGAATCACTAAATTGGCGAGGCATAAAGGTTTCATTGGATTTATCTCACTTAAGCTACAATGAAATGGTTGCACCGAGATTTTGATGCTATCCTCAAATCGATGAAGGAAAAGGTTTATTTATCATTACGGTAGATGCATTTGAGAGCCGGGAGCGTGATGTAATCGTTATGTCTTGTGTCGAACTTCAAATCATGGGGTTGGCTTTGTATGTTATTCACCGCATGAATGTGGCGGTAGCACGAGCTCGGAGAGCACTTTGGGTTAAGGGAAAAACAGCTGCATTGAAGCAATCTAGTGACTGGTCAGCCTTATTGAGGATGCTAAGTCTAGGGACTGTTTTATGGATATGGACAACTCGACTGACATGTTGGCTGGTGGATTGATCTACGGGCTAATTTGGAGCGGTGTTCGAGAGGATTTTGGATCTACTTCTGAGAAACCCAGGGATGCATGGCCGTTAACAGAGTTTGGACCTTCAGCAGGCTGAGGAAGAGAAGTTGCGCAGGTTGTGTTGCTGTTGCCCAAGCCCTGGTCGACGTGCTTGTTGGATTGGAAGAATTCTAATCAGGCATGTTAACTATACTCTTTGTAGTAGTTTTCTACCTTCTTTCAGTATCTTGAAATGAATATTCTCTTCCTTGAATGGCGCCTAGACAAATTTTTTTCGTGGTTGTTTAAATCATTTTGCTAAATGTGTTGGCTGTTCCTTTAAATCTCGTTCCATTTTCGCTGGTTTTGCTTGGAATGTTCTTTTCCTCTCTTATAGCTTACTCTATTTCATATTTGCCTAGATGGGCTACTGCAATATTGAGTGATGCGAGTCTAGTTCGTAGGGAAGGAAACATTATAGAGTTTCGTTTGCTTATATGAATCTCTTTTAAAAGAATTATGTGATGGTATTTATAATTGAAGGCTTACTATATGGAAGGTTAAGCCTTCATATCTCTAATTGGGTTGAATAAATACGTATTTCTTGTTTAGGGCTCTCTGTTTTGGTAAAAGGTACATTAATAGTGACAGTGTGTTCTAAAACTTGTTTAAGCTTGTGGGCATTCCTTATTGTTTGTTTAATTAGAAAATGGCATTAGGGTCTTGTTTTGGAACTCGTACATGGTTGAATTTTGTACCCAGCCTTCTAGGGGATGAATAACTTTGACATCTATTTTGGCCTCTACGTGTTGAGAAAATTACTATACCTACTACTCGGTTCAAACCCTTGTTTGATTAAAGCAAGGGGGAAACATTGTAAGTTTTATTGAATGAAATCTCTACAAATTTTATTAAGGGTCACAAGCAAGCTATTAATAGCTGGAATAAAACAAAAGTTGTAGGTGAATCCATGGTATTGGACTCGTGAACTTGTTTCTGTTAGTTAACAAATGATTCGTGATAATATAATAGGTGGCTATTATATTCATTGGAAAAGTATAAATGTGAAGTGTTTGTGTGGAAGAAATGCATTTACAAAAATTATGCGGAGATAGAGATCGAGAGCCAAATGACAACAAGTGTTAAAACCGGTCATGAATTGTTTTAATTATGCAGAGCAAGTAATTTTTAGTAGTGAGAAAGCAATTTTTCACTAATTTTTTTAGTAGTTGCGAAAGTAATTTTTCTCTAATTTTTTGTTTTTATTTCATGGACACAAAATAAGAATTTATACGGTACAGGCATAATCAATATATGTAAATGTATATGCATAATTAAATAATGTAAAATTAAATTTTACTTGTGACATAATGTAAAAAGTGAGATTAAATACCTAAATTAAATTTTATTTAGTAACATAATTGTAACCAAATGAAACTATATTACATTCCATCGCAATACTGAAATTTAAAAAATAATTCTTTTTATTAAAATCTTTGCAAGTGTGTTCATTTCCTCTCATCATTAAAATCTTTCCAATCCGACCATTTCCAACCACGAAATTAAAATCAATCTTTCCAAGCCCGTCCATTTCCAACTTCCAATAATTTTTGTACCTCGGCAATCCTGTCATCATTTGCAAAGAAGAGCTTCTACCATTGATTCATTTGCACGCATTTTGCCTTAATTTATATTATTGCATGGATTTTTTTCCTCTTCTAAGAAAGTGAGATAATACTTTGCATTGACTTGTGTATTTCCGCAACAAAGAGTGTGTGATAACTCTCTTTTAGTTTACATAATTATCACTGTATAATTTGTAAAAGGTGACCTCTTAAACAAAAAATTGGTTTTGATTTTAAAATGAAAATGCAAAAATTAAATATACGTACAGTCAATCTCCTTTCATTACAAAAGGATCTAAACTCAACATTTGTATGAGCTTAACAAACAATGCGCAAAAGACAAGCTTGATTACTACCACGTAATTTTCATACCATGTGTTTTTTTCATTTACTATTGTACATTTGAGAAAGAGAAGGCCCTTTTATGTGAGACCCTTTTGTGCCATGCCACCCTGAAGGACAAGGAGATGACATTGTGCTAACCGATAGTGGTAATCATACTACAAACGTGGAGAAAATTCGGTAGGATCACATACAATTGTCTCATACTTTCTCCAATATATTCCTTGCTTGGCCTTCATGCTCATGATACCCTTTTAAAAAACCTAAAACGAATGCAATTTTAGGTTCAAAAATCTGCCAAACGCTTCAGCTATTCATGTGAACCATAAAAATTATATTGATTAAAATATTAGCAAAACTATCAATTGCATGCAAGCAGTACAGTGGGGGCGCCGAAAGGGATGTGGTGAATAAGTTAGAGATGATGGGATCACAAACTTCAAAGACAAAAAAATTGATTGTTGAAAACAAGAGTGAGCTGAGGAGGGAGTTATTGTATAATTTGTAGCCTGAGTTAAGATACAAGTTGTTTGAATACAAACGCATGTGAATTGACGAGAAGTAATAAAAATGAGGTGTAAGCCTAGCGAGGAAGGACATGTAGTTGTAGACGTAGAGGAAAAAGACGTTCAAATTGTTTATTTGAACATCGTGAGTGAACCCATAAGGGATTGAAAATGTGAATTCAAACCATGTAAAAGTAGAAGTGAAGCAATCTAATTATAATCAAAGCAAAAAAATAATCTATGAAGGGAAACAATTTGATCACAAAACACAAATGTTCAGGTAGTTTTTCCACCAATCTACACTTGACGATTGCAACAAATTGATCACTTGCTCCATTAAAACTCCAACTTAAACCCATATGTTGTTGCCAGTAAGTAGTACCTTCAGATTCTTACAAAGACAAATTGCATTGTGCAATCGATCATTACTAGGTGCAGTTGATGTTTGACGTCTTGTATATTCAAAAATTTAGATGTTTATTTGAAGTATGAGATCTATAAGCACCAATTAGCTTTTACGAGGGTTTTGTACAGCTCTATGTTCACCATGTACAACCCTCTGTTCACCATATTTATCAATGTACTAACAATGTTTTCTCTTATGCTTCAAGCATAATGGAATGATTGCATTGTGCATTTTCTCTATTTTATAGATTCACAGTTTCACAGTTTTTTCGCTTACTTATTTTCTTCTGATGAACCGACAAATCTGGTTTGTCTTTCAGGTATTGAACGTGAGATCGCAACACTGCAATTAGAGGTGTGTGAAAAATCATAAACCTCCCTATTTCTTAGATTGGTAACTGCCAGAGAAATCTAGTATAGATTCAAGCTAAGCATTGCAATTCATTTGTGCAGTCAATTCGTAATAGTTGTTTTTGGTTTGAGTGCTCAATGGCAGGAAAAAAAACTTGTTGCCGAGATTAAAAAGACTGCAAAAACTGGAAATGAGGTTAGCTGGTTTATATGTTTGAAGCATAGTTACCAAATACGGCCGTTTTTAAAAGTTACCATTTTTTTTTGAGTAATGCACAGTCCACCGTATGGAACTCCGAAACTTTCGGGCGTTGATTGTTAAAAATTCAGAAAAAACTAAAAACTCAGCTGTGAATAATTATAAATTTATCAAATCTATTTACCAAACCGTAAAAGCCAAAAATTGCGGGTATCGTGTGGAATTTTCTATTTTTATAATAGTCCATACCATATTAATTAAAGGCAGTTAAAGAGTGAAGGTGTAATAATGTTTAATTTGTTGTATAGTTGTGTGTTTAATTATTAAAATTACCATATTTTTATATGTACAAATTACTTGTATTTATCCTATTATTTCTATGGACCGTTTTTTTTCCATATTTTGTGTCCACCATTTAATACTCTCCGTACAAAAGTTGCTACTATGGTTTGAAGTTGATCTCTAAACCGGATTGAGAATTTCATAACTTTCCGGTCTACTGAGTTATGTAGACCAAATCCTCGAGGAAGGTTGCATAAAGTGTCAGCCATACAACCGCTTTAAAACAATAAATTTAAAGAAGTCCTGTCACCAAGATCGACATCTGTTTGGAAAATGATAAACTTAGTTACTTATATGTGTTCAATTAATTGCAAAAGTTGATAATTTACTAGAAAGATTCAACCAAAAAAAGCTAATCTGGGAACTTATAGGTTAAAACACATAGCCACAAAGAAATACCAATATGAGTTAGGAGTTAGAGAACTACACTATCCTAGCCATGGTCATGACCGTCTTGAACAACATCTTTTTTTCTCAACCGATGATGATGTTATTTTCTTAAGATGGTAGGAAAGGAATCCTGGGTCAATTATCGGAAAAATCAAACCCGCTAACCGTTTTTCTTAAAAAAATGAGTTAGAAAAGATGTGATAAATTTGCAAGTATTTTTCTTTTGAAATCATTGTATATATCTCCCCCCGGGTAAATATAGAAAAACAAGAGAATATGGAAATCAAAGAAACTCAAAACCCGACATTTATTTACGCCACCAAAGCGCAGGTTGATGTGCCTATGGTGTAGGTAAGAAAATGTCGACATGAAAATGGATGCACCTATGGTGCAGGTAAGAAAATGTCGACATGAAAATGGATACGCCTATGGCGTAGGTAAGAAAATGTTGACATGAAAATGGATGCACCTATGGTGCAGGTAAGAAAATGTCGACATGAAAATGGATGCACCTATGGCGCAGGTAAGAAAATGTCGACATGAAAATGGATGCGCCTATGGCGCAGGTAAGAAAATGTCGACATGAAAATGGATGCGCCTATGGAACAGGGAAGGAAGTGTCGACACGTAAAAAGTTATGCCACCGGCGTAGGTCAAGGCGCAAATCACAAGACATCAACACCACATTTTCAGCACCTATGGCGCACTTAAGAGTATGTTGACATGAGGATGGATGCGCTGAGGCGCATCTTCAGGAGGCACAACATTTTGAGTGTTGACACCCCGACAGAAAGCAAACCCTGACGCAGATATTCAAATGGCCATAACTTTTCACAGGAGCTCCGATAGATTTCAATATGACATAAATTCATTGAAAACAATTCCTCTTCATATGATGTCCCTTTTAAGGAGGAGGTCATTTTTATTTTTGATGTTCAATTTTTAGTGGACTTTATATACTTAAAATTATTATTTATTTAATATTTGTCTTGTGTACAATTGAATTAAAATCTTAAATTCTTTTCGGGGGTGACTTTAGATGAAACAAGAGGTATCAATGATGAATCCCAAAAAAAAATTGATGAGGTATGAAGACGAATCTCCCTTTTTATAGTAGGGGTGGGGTAGCATTTGTTTTAATTGGTTATCGATGGATATTTTGTTAATCAATAAATGATATTTTGATTACACTTTGACAATAGCATTTAATTTTCTACTTCGAGATACACAAGTGGTTGCAAGGTATAACAACCATGGGTAACTGAGCTGAAGAGTCACTTTCTCAAACTAGGACCAATATTTCAGATTATTATACTCATGATAAAATGATTCAGATTCAAGAAACCCAAGAAGAAGAAGAAGTTCAAGAAGGATAAGTTGGATGTTGAAGACCTTTGTTCTAGGGCCGATATACAAAGAAGGGGTTTGAGGGAAGAGGTAAAGAAAGCTGAAGTTGAGCAATGGAAAAATGCATATGAAACTACATATAATAAAACAACAGAGGCTTCCAAAGTCCTTCGAGATGAGAAGCCATTGGATGAAATGAAGATGGATGATGATGGTGATATTGTTTTTGGTGGGGAGGATGACGAACTATACAAGTCATTGGAGAAGGCAAGGCAAGAAGCTCTAAAGAAGCAAACAAAATGTCTCAGCTCTGGTTCTCATGCATTAGCTCGGTTAGTAGTCACTTTGTAAATCAGGTTGAAAGGATATTTTTGGAAAAGCCAACCATCAAGTGAAGCACCATAAAATAAATTTGTATTTACTAAGATGGAAGAATTTTTGTGGGGTTTACAGCCTAATGAGGGTATGTTACAAAATGCAACGATATTAGAAAATTGAAATGGATTTTTCTCTTTTATTTTGCAAAGAGATCTGTCATGTAGTCAATATGTCTTTAATGAATTTGCTTTCTCATATAATGTTTCTAATTCTTTGTATGTTTTCTAATTAAATTCTGGGGCTTTACGGGTAGGTTAATTTTATGGAGAATTATTGCATCGGTACTTAAAAGCTTTGAAGGCACAAAGCCTTCATTTACGGGAATTCTCATGACCGCAGAAGTGCGATATGAGTGATTATGGTGATTATCATGTTTGTCACATTTCTATTAGCGACCCAACGGCCTAGAAGAAGTAACGTTAAACTTCCATGGCCTTACACGTAGATTAACAATATTTAACATTTTGTGGTATTCTCATCAATTGTTTGCTCGTGTACTATATTTTCATAGCTCACTCCATGATGATATTTCTTTCCCATGGATTGTCTCAAAAGATAGTGAGAACAATGTTAGCCTTTGGATTTTCAGTGGTTTATCCCTAGAATATTTTGAGCTAATTACATGATCTCAAATGTCTTTACCAGGACTTGGAATTACATTTCAAGACTCTTACTGTTGTATATTCTTGCATCAAAACTTGTTGGAAGTCTCTTTAAATTTGAATTACGCTTCAATTCAAGCATTGTAAGAATTATGCATTTGTTTTCATTCTATAAGGGAGAAAATGTTATATCCTTGAAGTTGTCATTATTCATACCATAATCACTTTTTCCATATTCCAATCGGTATGGAACTCCATTTGAAAAGATGTCGACTTCTGTGGGTGGGGCATGTCTTGTCAATATTGAGATGATAGTTTTAACAATCATTTTATAGGTGTTTAAATTTATAATTCACATAACATTAAAAATCACTCACCTCAAAAATATCACAAAGTTTTAATATATAAATACCTGATCCAAAAAAGTGTAATGTTTCCAATGAACTCAACCCTTCATCCAGATCTAAATTTCTAATTTTTAGGCATCCCGATATGTTGAGAATTTCCTAGTATTGGGATGAGCTTAGCTTGGGGAAAAATTTAGTTTTTCATAGTTTTAGAGGATCAATATCTTGAGCGTATTCAAATGTGACATGCCGATATTATTTTTAGTTGCATGCAATCGCCAACATCCAACTAAACCAACCCGACATAAAGAGTTGGAAGTTTCTCTGACACTTGCTTTTATTCAAATTGAGCTTGGTTAAATGAACATGTTTATCAATGCTTAGAGGCATTACTGAGAAAAATACTATTTTTCAGGTTCAACATTCCCAATGCCGATAAATATTCAATATATTCAGAAGACAATCAAAGAGATTACAATCACTTGCATCGAACAAGTTGAGAGATCCAATTTTAGGTAATTGTACGTGCTCTATGAATTTTAGGAAAGTAGATGTGTTCGTAACAAAAGGCCTTTCATTCTATTGAATTCTTTCCTTTACATACATTTATTTTTTAGATGCTGCCATCTCTTGATGTAAATCGGAAAGTTTCCTATCTTTTGGTTTCCATTTACACAATTTTCTTCATTACCCGAATCGGTGCCAATCCTCCCGGCCAATCAATATCTCCCAAGTCGGGTGAATTACATCCGATTACATCAATGTATGCATCATAATCATATTTAGGTATGCCACAAGGAATACCATTAGTATTTGCTAAATACCTCCTCTTGGCAAGATGAAAAGCCTCTTCTTTTCCGAATCATTCCACTTTTCTACTACGGAAAGTAAATTATGTATGTACACCTTTACCTCACAAAATTTGTTCCATGAAAGACCAACAAATTGCTTGCAATACTCCATTTCCCACAAAAGGTACAAGCTGGTATGATCTAGATATGGAACATCCATACACGAGTTAGGAAACATATTATGTGCTCAAGCACATAACTTCAATTTCTTTTCAACTGTAATATATGCTTTAGAGACTTCACTTCTTACAAGATTATATTGTGTTTTTAGGCATCTTAATGGTTTTTTTAGATTCATGATATAATATTTGCAAATGTATATGCATGAATTTGTAACAAATTTGAAATGTAGAGATAGAACCTTTAAATGTAATGCTTCATCTATATTTCTACACTTACAAAATCAATCACACCCTTATCAACATTAACTACAAAAGTAATAACTATCCCTCTAAAAAAAATAGCATATACCGTTCGGTGTTCACATTGCATTTTACACATGCGATTGCTAGTTTAAATTTTTAAAAGTTTAGTATCAAACTTTATAGGGATAAAAATAGCAATTTTTAATTGTTTTGAAGAAAATTACATATTGCTATTGGTCAAGCCTAAATACTTGCATTCTGGGATAATAATAATGTTACACTATCATTCAATATTAAAGTATTAGATGTGTTAATTTCAAAAATTATTATTTTTACGTCGAAGGTGTTACCTTTATGGGAAAGGGATTTACAAAATTTCATGGGTCTATGTTAAATTTGATGGCTTAAATGACAATTTTTCTATATTTAACAATTTTTCTTTGGTATTTTTAACAATTTTAGTTTTTGCTTATTAAAGTTGTTTTTAGCTATTTTGATTGGCAAATTTGTGTTTTGGGGTTTTGGTATTTAGGAATTTTGGTATTTAGGGTTTTTGGTGTTTTTTTGATTTATAGGGCTGTGGGAATGGGCATCGAGGTGAGGAGAAGTTTTGACAAAGAATGGTGATAGGTAGATCAACATCGTGAAGCTTCGACAGTGCTCTGGAGAAGCTCAACCTTCGATCTCGGTGCCTCAAGTTTAAGCACATGCACGGCCGGTGATGCGCTTGAATTTGATGGCTTTTCGATGCTGCAAAGATATCCAAGAGACAAGCTATTTAGAGTTTGAATGCGCGGGAGGAGGATTTAATGGATGCAAGTAGGATTTGTGATGGTGGATGCATAAATAGATCATTTTTTTAATATGCGGAGGTGAATATCCACCGACTTGAACCTTAGGACATTATTCTATTTTTTCCTTTGCATTGTAGCTAGATCATTGTGTGGTGATGCAAGCGCAAGAATCTGGGAAGCCTCAGTATATAGCCAAGGTGGAGAAGATTAAGTTTGACAATCGCAACCAAGTCCCCTCCTTTTTCATTTGAAGTTATACTTATATTGGTGTGTATTGAATTTACGGTTTTGGATATAAGTTTCTCTTTTGTAATTTTCTAAATATAATTTGTTTGTTGAGAACGGGTGGAGATGATAAAAATGCATTTCTAAAACATCTTGTAGGAGGGTAGTTCTAGTTTCACGTTGAATGCATGCAAAATTTCTGAGCCTATTTTCTTGATTCATTTATATGTGATTCTTTTACCCTTTGAAGAGGTATGAAAATTTGTGTTTGCAACATTGAATGAAATGTTTGAAAAAATGTCTAAAATTAAAGGGGTTATTTGTGTTTTTAAAAGATATTTATTTGGAAATATTTAAGTTGTTACCTTATGTGCAAAAGACACACCTTTTAGATATTTCCGAGATCTATTAATAAAATTTGTATGCAAAATTTAGAGATTGTTTAGATAAGACAAAAAATGTTCCTTTTAGGGATAATTCTAGTAATGAGATATGTATGCAAAATGTGGATGGATGTGAATTGTTTGGAAAAATGCCTAAAATTAACGAGGTCTATTGGATTATAATGATTTCATAAATGTAAAAATGAGTTTGGTGGAAAATACTTGAAAAATTTCAGGAAAATACAATTGGTAGGTTTAAAGTCACCTTCTCTGACCTTTGACGCCATCTTTCCAGCTTCTTTCAAAATGGTAGGTTTAGAGTACAATACGGACAATGATCAAAACATAATGGATTGAGCAAATGGTGTTACTTTGCATGACTATTCTGATTTAGTATCACACTAGGTCAAAGAGATTTCTAGAAAGGATGTCCGAGAAAAATGACAAGGATGGGTGGAGGAAGATGTGCTTGTAATCTTTATTTCAAAAGGTTTTCTTGCCATTTTAAGGAATTACTTGAAATTGGCACTACAAGGAATTGAATTCAAATCGCTGCAATGATTTGCTTGTGGATTCTGTGCCATCAAAAATATTTAAAAAATGTGTATGCTATTATTCTTTTCCATCTTATCATGCTGCTATACCCTCTTACGTATCCGTATCTCTATCTCCATCCAGCTCAAAAGGGGAGGATGTTACATGGGAGATTCTCCATGTTTTGTATGTTTGTAAAGCTTTAACAAAAATTTGTAACTCATGTATATTATTAATAATAATAGAAATTTGGCAAGTGGAATCAAATGAAAATGTGAGAAGCATGTAGTGTGGTTAAATAATATGCTTGGGAGGCAACCAAACTTACACGAGACTTTATGAATGTGGTTTTCCTTCTAACTTACACGAGAGGCAAGCTGTTATCCAATTTTTCCCCTCAGGAAAAATTAAACAAACATGACCTTCAACAAAGGAAAATGGATAGGTTGGTTCAATCATGTGAGCTCACATTCGATTATGAAAAATCAAGTTACAGGAAGGCTCAATAATGGAAATACAAAGGCAAAAATCAAAGGAGAAGGACAAAGAAGATCACAACCCAATTACAAGAAGAATGGAGAAAGGCTTGAGATTTCGGACCTTGCATTGTTTGGAACTATGGAGAAAAGTAGGAAAAAATGGGTTAGCAATGTTTGAAACTCCGAAACCACTCAAAGTCTGAAATTTTAGATTTGAGTTTCAAACTCTTGAATTGAAAAATGGAAAAAATGGCCGCCAATTCCAAAGCCTGAAGTCCAAAAGTCTCGAAATTTGGACGTTCGGGATTTTAGGAATTTTTGGAAGCATGCCGAAATGAAGTAGCAAAGTCCTAAATCCCAAAGTCTAAAATTTTGAAATTTTAGACTTTCAAGGTTCAGTGTTTTTGGGAATCATGCACAAAAAGTGAGTAAAAATCCCAAAATTTGAAATTGAATTTTTGAACTTTCGGGTTTGAGTTTTGGAGGTTTGAGATTTAGGGTTTTGGAAGTCTCAAATGAGAAAAATCAGAAAAGTACCAAAAATTATGGAATCCCTAAAGTCCAAATCTCGAAAGGGTTGGATTTGAAGTCAACACGAGTTTGTGGTCAAAGCGGTGGTAGCTTCGTGTTTCGAGTTTCGAACTTCAAGTTTCAAACTTTTGAAACTCTCAACGTGATTTAGGTGATGAATAATGTTTCAATCTCCGAAATGGAAATGTCTAAAAGTCCAATTTTTTGAATTTTGGAGGTTGCATGCATTTCAAATTTTAAGAGTTTTAGAACTCCCATCCGCCATTTTATAGAATGACACCTCAACCTTCAAATGGCCATAACTTTTGGTAGAGCTCACATTTGCAAAAGAAAGGAATTTTGGAAAGTTCTCGACCATACAAATCAACAACATACTTATATTTTCTAATTCTGATCCCAAACAATCAACCATTTGAAACAAAACAAGTAAAGAACATACTTAGGTTGTCTAATAGTGATCCCGAGTCATAACTTGAAATATGGATCCTTAGGAAGTAATGCATCACACCCAAGTCAGTCATGGAAAACATGTCATGTAGAGATTCTTTAATCGCTACAATGGATGATGAATAGCTCCATGTTTTCAAAAGGTCATCAACATATAGAAGAAAAATCATAAATGGGTCATCTTGCCGGAAAATGTAGACATTTAGATCAGAATGGCATCTAGTGAATTTTGGAATGAGAAGGAAGGAATCCATCTTAACATACCAAGGTTAAGGGGCATGTTCGAGTCCATAGATTTCCTAAGCCTGCATACTAAGGAAGAATAATTGAAAAAAACATGTGGCTATTCCATGTAGATCGTATCCTCATTGTTACCGTGAAGAAAAACAATCTTCACATCCATTTGAAAAATATCCCAATCATGAGTTGTGGAAATGCCAAGAGTGAATTTGATGGAGTTCATTTTGGAAACTAGTGCAAATGTCTCATTGAGTCGATACCAAGAATATGTGAGAAACCTTTTACTACTAGTCATGCTTTGAACTTATCAACAAACCCATATGTTGCATACTTAGTTCTATTTATTCATCTACATCAAACCATCTTCCTTCCCTTAGGAAGGTGTGTCAAATCCCAAGTGTTGTTCATAATCAAGGAATTGAACTCCTCATGCATAATAGTGTCCCACTCAAGAATTCTAGACACCTCCCAAAACGTTTATGGGTTGGAAGCGAGAGGCATATAAAGCATGTAGCCCACTTTGAAACTATGAATGTGTCTTCCTAAAATTTGAAGGATCTCCAACTCATGTACTTGTGGTATGAAGTGTCTTTCTAGCCCAAAGAAGACTAGAAGTAAGTGATTTAGGTGGTGAATCCTCATCCTCTAAAGTGTGGCCAAATGTGGATGGAGATGGATCTCCATCACTACTCTCACTACCTAAATTGGAAGGAGAGTCCCCAACCTTAGGAATCTTCTTAGGATTGTCAAATATAAGTGAGTTCAATGAAGCGAGAGAAGTGTCAAATGTCAAGTCTGAAGGAATCTCCCGAAAGAAAACACTTATCTTAATAAACAACTCAGGTGTGGTCAAATAAATAAGTAAATATCTCTTAACACCATCTAGGCATCCTATCAAGATGTATGGCTTACTCTAAGGTTTCATAGCCTTGCATTTCTTCTTAGGTACACGTGCTTTAGCTCAAGATCCAAAGACCTTGAATTTATCCACTATTGTTTTCTAATTTTTCCAACCTTCAAAAGGCATGTTTCCTTTCAAGTATTTTTCTGAAACTTGGTTCTAAAGTAAAAAGCATAATTGATTGTTTATTCCTATTACTGAGGTGCTAGTGATTTGGAGTGAATCATGCGAGCTTATCCATTTCTTTCAAGGATTTTTTTTTGCATTCTCTAACACAATTTTGATGAGGACTATAAGGAACTATATAAATTTAAATCAATTCCATCGGATGTATAAAACTATACAAACCTGTGGTTGAAATACTCACCATCATTATCTCATACGTAAAACCTTGATGAATTTTCCAGATTGTTTTTCTATAAGATCCTTGAAGTCTCAATTTTTTTGAAAAATTCATAATTCTATTGAAAGAATTAGACCCACATATACCAAGAGAAATCATCAATAAAGGTGAGAACATACTTAGCTCGAGTGAAATATGGTTTGGGGAATGCCCTAAATACATCATTGTGTATTAACTCCAATGCATGTGTATCCCTCCATGCTTTTCCCTTGTCATATTTCTCTTCAGGATGTTTTCTAGGTGTGTAACCCTCATGAAAACCCTTGGAAAAATGAATACAAGGAAAACCTATAACCATATAATGTTTATTGAGGTTTTGAAAATAATAATAGTTCAGGTTACTAAATGCTCATGTCATAGTTTACTTACCCCATCTCGTGTGAGTAAGAAATACGTAGGATAAACATCGAGTGCAAAATGTGAGAAGGTATAAAGCCAAGATTAATGATTTTCCCTTCCCATTTTCACTGTAGAATCATCATGAAACTCTCTTATGAATGTTGAATTTAAAGAAAATTAAACTCACATGCACTTTCTGATGTGACTGATCTACTACACCGACATTAAATTGGTTGAAAGTGAGGGAACACTTATAAAAATTGTGAAAGCTCCCCATTTAGTTCAACACACCCTCTCCTTGTATCCGCTTCCGGAGTGTATCCACACAATGTTATAGAAGACATGCTACATGGTTATAAGGAAGTGAACTTAACCTGTGAATAACCCATGTGATGCAAAATACCTGAGTGAATAACCCATGATGAATTCGAGATGGAACTGCTATAAGAGCCTTGTCATTTCCTTCCCCTTCATCACTTTGTCTTTTTCCTTAGAAGAATCTAGAGTTGATGAATTCTGTTTGATAGACTTCAAAACACTTATTTTATTCCATTCCATAATATGAGTTAGTTGGTAAATCTTATTATTAGTAAACTTGTGTTCATCATGCCCATTTTTTCTTGCAATAGACACACTTAAGCTTCTCTTTCTTAGATTTACCATTGGTAGAGAGGGGTTGTAGTGGTTTTTTTAGGAGGTAGGGTTTTGTTCCTTTTTCTATTGAACCAAACAAGACATCTTCGGAAAGGTAATTAAAATACATATAAAATGGAGAAATAATATTTTTCACAACACCTTAGCGCAATAGGTCCGAGGTAGTTTTCTCATGCATAAGTAAGGTACGATCCAAAATCCAATATTTAGGGCTTAAATGGAGGAATCAAGATATTAGACCCACACCATTGGATTTATAAGGTCGTTTTCAATTAATTTCATATGAAATTTCACCAAAACATTCCATCAAGAGCTCAAGTTATCACCGTCGCAAGTTCACTCTCAAGACCTCATACTTAGCCATATTTTAAAGTGGATACATGTCAGCTCCATGAGCTCAGCGGACTTTTGTGTCCCTTTCATCCCTCAAGGTAGGGAACATGAGGCATAAGAAATTTTCCTAGCCCCTAGAACACTCATGATCACACATAGGACTTCCCGGATCGCCAATTCACCCCCTAGGTGCTTGCCGGAGCTAATTCCCTCAATTTATAAGATACGAACAAGTGTCGTATGGAGGCGCGGAGTGGAAATTGATGTACCTTTTTTTCCCTTAATGCCAAAGGGACATCAGGGACATAAAATTATTCCCCCATTTGGAATGCAATTTATAAATATTTGAAATATGACACTTAACCATTTTTTCATGCTTCTTCTTCCTCATAGTTCACTCTGCCATTGCTACGTAACTTGTCCACCATTGCTTGCTCATACCAGTCTACCATTGATGCTCTGAACCAACTATACCACAAATACTAAACACTTAAATACATGAAAAATATAGATTTCAGAAGAGATCTTGATCGGAAAATCCAAAGAAATGAAAGACGGAAAAGAAGATCAAAGATCTTTGCTGAAAACTCTCATTGTTGTGAATCGTAAAATCTTCATATCTTTCAAAATACAAGTTAAATTAAGATGTCGTATTTTGCATACTTTCTCATTTTTGAAGATAATCAAGATGCAACCAAGGAGTAACGACCCAAAAATTCTCACACACGAACAACACAAAGTGAAATACGGGATAATTTTTTTATTTTTGGACTTGCTTGACACATAACATGACGCAACAAGTCGTCACCAAGGATACAACTAACACTTTGTGAACAAATTGATACAAGGATGGCCATAAAGGCATCACGGAAACGCTCACACCTATCAAGGACAATACAATTTTTTTCTTTTGACAAGACAACATAGAAGTCCAATCACGAACACACTTACGCTTAGGGCCAACCACAATGAGATATTCTTGAGGGTTATTTATTTTAAAAGGACATCTTGCAATTCTTAAAATATTGATACTCCAACAAAGTCACTCAACAACAATAACCAAATTTTATTATAATTTTAAAGATGGTCAAACAATACAAGGTTTCCAAAGTTTAGATGACAAAGTCCACAATACTTTATACTAAGACATTAATCCTCTTTTAAACTTTCCACTGGACGTTAACAATAGTTGAACAACATAAAAAGGTTTCGAGCGAAGGAAGTTCTCAACTGAGGTTGATGACAAAAGTCTACAAGTCTATCCCTCATCTACACGCAAAATCCATCTGCAAAAAATTTTCTACAAGCGTCAGTTCACGAGAACTAAGCAAGATAAGGCTACACAAACCCACCATAACTATTATCTATCAATACCATGAAAAGAATCACTTTATTACAAGAATTTGGGTCAAACCTATAAACACTATCAACACTTCAAGTTATAATAATTTTCCACCATGCCAAACAAGGAAGAATACCATGTACTTCCGTTAGGAGTAAAGACAACGAAAATATAACAACCGAAAGAGAAAGGCCCTTGGCCCTATAAGGAGAAATAACGAATCTAACAAAGCAGGATTCCCACCAAGTAAATAATTAAATAACAATCACAAGAGTGTGATTTGATATAAAGTACCAACCATCCAGAATTTTATCACAGTACTAAATGCATAGGTTATAATATTAAATTTCTAGAACAACAAGAGTTGATCGGCCCAAGGAAAGAAAGGGAAACCACAGTTTCAAGAATTAACACAAAAAGCCATGTATAAATGAGTTTCAAACCTGAAATCACATAGAGTATCCACACAACATAAGTTTCGAAGCGTAAGCAAAGTAAACTAGTTTTGGCCACTAACTCCAAGAGATTTCCCAATCATTCAAGAAGGCCAATGCCTTATAGGCTAGTAGTAATCATGCGAGAGAAGAAAAAGAGTCCGTCAACCAAGAGTATACGAAAATGTCATCAACAACTTTTATAACCCAAAAATTTACAACCCTCCACATCAATTATTAGAGTTCAGTTAATTTAAAATAAATTTCCTATTTCCCAAAACAACAATATTTTTAAGGCAACCCTTGGTAACATAAACAACCATTCAAACAAAGGTACAACACAAACTACTAAGTTCCATTATCAAAACAACTCCTTTTGCTATAACTCCATCATACTATTGATTGCAAGAAAGTTTTTCCCAAGGTTGACAACATTCAAGGCAATTTTCATCACAAAACATTAAGGTACATATGTGCATATAAGCTGTCCAATCCTAATTAACAACACAGTCATAATAAATGGGAGGAAACACAAGTTAGAAAACTAGATAATTTCACCAACAATCTTCCGAGATGGAAGAAGACAAAAATAATTCCAGAAATAGCGGGGTACTAGAGTTGCACTATTAAGACCTCGAACATAGCTAAATAAAAAAAACTAGTTATGATTCAAGATGAAGGGGGCAGTCAAAGAACCTCCTAAGAATGGCTATAAAACCTAGGAACCAGGCTGAAGCTACGTAGGAGTCTAAACACTCGAGGTTCAAACACGTTGCACGCAAACATAAACATTCTAAAAGTTTTAACACCGAATCTCTAACCTGAAAAGTCCAAGCGTTGATTACACTAATCCTACAACCTTTCCTTTTTGATGCCAAAAGGGTTGTTAGGTGGGCTTGAGAGATCATTAAAAATATATGTCAAAAGAAAAGAAGGACAACCTTGGTTGATAGGAAGGAACTTCATAGTTGTTGCACGCTTACATTAACGATCTAAAACTAGCTTTGGAAAAACTAATAACTGGAACTCTATCGTAGAGAAGAGTACATATATATAAAGGAAGATCGATCACTCGAGCCAAATAAACATCCACCCAAAGAAGAGAACACCCGCATGCTTTCCACTAACATACGGTGCAATGATAATAGCTAAATAAGAAGGAGCAAGTAGAAAGGAGAGAGACTGATCAAAAATAAGACAACCAATTCAAAGAAATGGTGGTTCGATTTCACGATAAAAATAAATATAGCAACAATAGAAAAGTGTAGGAATATCTTTCCTGTTTCTCCAGCTTCAATAGGTCGTACAGACTCCGCACGGGTCAGCATAAGAACTGTAGGTACTGGAATCCGGGTGCACCAGTTCTAAGCGGTCCACATTCACGATCCGTGAGACCATGCAATTGAAGAGGATTTTTGTCAAACAGTTCACGAGCATTGTTGTATTCGAAGTGACTCCATGCACTTGTGCTCAACTATTGCTTTCCTTGAGCTTTTACTTCTTGTGGGATTCGACAACCAACTCACATACCCTATACGTGCTACCACAAACACAAGTGATCTACACAAGGCTGGAGGAGATATTTTTAGAGAAGAACCTAGCAAGGGTGTCGTGGCAAGCAAAGGTTGTAGGAGATGGATTTACCCAAGTTACTCAGATTTGTTTCAACTTCCTATGCCTCCTCAACAAACCCATTCCAAAACATATCATGCAATCCTTGCTGTCCTTTGGCCATATTTCACTCAGGCATTTTGTCAAATAGTTTGGGTGTCTTATGCTTGCTTCCACTTTGCATATGTATCTACCAACGCACCGGCAAACAAAGCATTTGACACAGCCTTGTCCCTTCTCCATTATTTTCCAAGTTTCCAAGGTGTCTCAACCCACCCAATTTGTCCACAACCAACAATCATTGCTGTCCAAAAGACCACATTTCTTTCGGTTTTTGCCGAACCATCCGATCACTTTGTTGAGCATCCAGTTAGGAGTATAAATCGTTTTAAGACAAATGCTATGCGTCCAAGACACTAGCAGATACAACAAGCAACATAAATCTCTTTTTTTTCAAACGCATTGGAGAACGTCCATGCCCTGTTCAAACACTCCCACTTTGGTATAGGCGTGGAGATGCTATCAAAGGTTGTGGAGTTTGGGTTTACACTTGCTCTTTTCATTTGCTTGTAAGTTTATAAAGCAATTTCAACATATCCATACTACAGGTCCCTAGACTTAGCATCCTTGATTAAGGCTAACTAGTCACTAGATTGCTTCAATGCAAACTTTGCCCTTAACCCAAAGTGCTCTGCAGAGCCGTGCTAATGCCACATTCATGCGATGAATATCAGCTACAAAGCGAACCCCATGATTTGAAACTCGGACACAAGACATAGTGATTACATCGCTCTTGGCTCTGAAAGGCATCTACCGTAATGATAAATAAACCTTTTCCTTCATTAGATTTGAGGACAACATCAAACTCTCGGTGCAAACATTATAACCGTAGCTTGTAAGGTGTGATAATTCCAACGAAACCTTTATGCCCGCTGACTTAGTGACTCGTTGAAGGAGCTTATATAATTGCAAAGAAAATTGTGCTTCATGAATACACTTTGAAATGAAATAGATCCGCCTCTATGAGATCCTCTTCCATGGGTTACATCGTAAAGCAAGTAAGGTATCAATAGAGAATCTTTGCCATAAAATTAAATCAGTCTCCACAGTAACACATTCTTGTCACTTAATCGATTTTGATAAAAAAATACCTTGAAGGAGAATCCCGAATTTGAGGATGCAGTCGATACTGAATAGATAACAACATAGTTGGACAACCTGCTTGTTGGAGGCACTCAAAAAGGCTTCTACCTTACTGTAACGTGCCTGCTGCCTGGTTAAACACTGTTGCAGGTCGCTGCTGTGGATCACCGACCAGAACACACCTCGCAGCGCCCAAGAAAGTGGAGGTAACACGCCTGCTCCCCCAACCTGAAGCTCCATCTACACCCACGCGCACAGGAAGGAACCAGGAAGAAGACGCCATGACAGAGAAGGTTCGTGGCAAGAACAGGAACAACACTGCGCAAAAGGACCAAAACAACACTCAAACATGTTTTCCCTCCATCAATGCCTACAGCTCAAGAAAGACGCGCCCAACGCTCCACCTAAACGCATTGAAGAAGGAAATCAAAATAAGATCATGGTGAAGGAAGTCAAGACTCCACCGACTCCCACTGCCTCACGCCAAATAGGAAAATTACTAGTTCATTTAAGAAGTGACAAGAAATGTCCCCGATCTCGCAGACTAACTAGGGAGAAAAAATGCGCGTCAACCACTACCAAAAGAATAAAAAATACGGTCTATATAAAATAATAATCATTAATCTTCTCCTTGATTACTTAAACTAAGCTCTCCTTGTTTAGTTTAATATTCTCCTCCTTGATGATTAAAATTTTTAAACTAGACTCTCCTCATTTAGCAATTGGAACACAATGATGGAAAAATGTAAAGCAAGGAGGACATTCATGCTCAGCTTTGTAAACAAGAGAATAAATGGCACGTGATGTTACACCACACCACACCACATATGAGCACAAATAAAGCGAAGCATTCCATGCTTAGCAATCGATCACCGAAGGATGAACAGTGTAACGTAGAACATGGCATTACATTCTCCTCCCTTAAGAAAGCAACGTCCTCGATGCGACATAACACAACGGAAAAGAAATGGTCCGCAACCAAGGATAGGTAAAGGAGAAAGTACACCCTATGGTTTAAAATTTCAGTCGATTAAAGCACGGTCACAAGAAGCCTTACGAACATTTGGTAGAAATTTTAACTTTCAAGGTTATGTGAAGATTGGCGCTCCTCTTATTTATTATTTCATTAGTTCCTTTCCATTAACATTATTCTTAGTTTAATTTATTTTAAAAATTTCATCATTGAAGAGTTTTGGTTTATTCCTTATTGTGGTGCCCAACATGAATCTGCTAACACAACACCCTATCGGAGTTCACAAGACACTACAGATTCACAAGCACGCAAGTATATACTTCAAGATTTTATTACACCACAAAGGTTACTCAAATACGGAATGGATTAGGCACACCCACATAACATAGTACACATCACACATCTATGATTGACATATAAAATACTCGAACAAAAGAGTACTACAATCCACCAGACATTTCCTCAATTCCACGTATGAGGATTTTCCATGACTCATAAAAACTACATGTACATAGGGTCCACAAGGGCATCAATGCCATAACCACAACATCACAACACATATCCATCTGACATGAGTAACACATACATCAAAATACCACTACCAAAACATCACAATAACTCAACATATATCCTAAACATCAACAAAAGCAGACAAATATCATAAGCCTCCCTCAAACTCTTATGCCTCCCTCAAGTCTCTTATGCCTCCCTCAAACTCTTATGCCTCCCTCAAGGAGGCCGGTTGACCCTATGGCCTAAGACACATAGAGTTCGAACACTCCTAACCCAAGTGACATAATAACGCGTGGTTCAACAACCCGCTAGTTATCTCAGTACTCCTTGGGCGTACCCCTATACAACGAGACGGGTCCATAGGTCCAACCATTCCATGGTGCATCCCATGACCCTATTCCACACATCACGACAATAGAACCAAAGACAACAATCCAATCAAAGTGCCAAGTGGCAAAGTACAAGCCTTGGGCAAGGCGGTAAAAATTCTAAATTTAAAAAGAAGACCCAAAATCAAGCAAAATAAATGGCCAAATAGCCATAGTTAGTATCAAAATCCCCATGTTAGTGCCACAAACCAAGGAAATGCCCAAAATTGTAAAGAATGGCAATCAAGAAAAGTCACGGTCCTTACAAAATAAAGTAAAAGCTTAATTTACGAATAAAATCAACTTATAATAATGTCACATTACGTTAACCGTGTGGCATTATCTAGCCACCAAAGGGGTACTCAACGAGTTGCTTTAGCACTTTCAAACATCGAGCCTCACTCGTAAAATACATATCAATAATACAACCGTCATCACCTCCATCTCGAATCATCCCGCCACCACTTCGACAAGGCTAAACATAGTCATAGTTGCACTTAGGTTGCATACATGCAACCACATAGGGAGAGAGGAAAGAATCACAGTTGTTATCTACTAAACCGAATTTTGGTTCGAGTTATTGACCCATGGTACACCATTCCTCACTCTCAACATACACTTCTACCGATTACCCTCAGGGTCGGTTAGTGTAAGGTTCACAACATAACATGTAACTACATCACTAACACAATGGTGGTACATATACAAGGTAGATCACAATCATACATTTACCGGATGTAACACATCACTTTACCACATTCTCGCACCCGAAGTGCAATCATCATACGATAGGGTTCGTACACTCACCGTATGACCCCAAATCACAACATGAAGCATTACATATTTGCACAAATCATACATACGATGAACATAGTACATCACAACATAACATCCATTGCTACATAACAAGGTGGTACACACATTTCTTCAAAACATGGTAAAAACATCATGATACAACTCATTTCTTTTAACATCAATCTAGTCATACAACACATTGATACACCCACATATCACAATATGTCACAATGCTCCAACACTATGTCATCCACATTAGAATTCTTTTCACACATCACAAACAACAATTCACACGTGAACTCTTCATAGAATCCACAAGAAGGAGAGAGAATACTCCCATCCCCAACATATCAACATGATTACAAACACGCACAAAGTGACATACACATCATGTGCATTCACAAAATCACAATTACGACATGGATCACATCACACTTAAAGCACATTTCTCTTTCAATATCTACCACGATCATGTAACATCATCATCATCATGTAGTAACATCATGTAACACAACCACCACCATGTATCATCATCGTACAACACCAATCCAGCTCATAGGTTCGAGAGCATGAACCTCCACTCGATACCAAGTGTAACGACCCAAAATTCTCACACACACGAACAACACAAAGAAATACAGGATTTTTTTTTTTTTGACTTGCTTGACACATAACATGATGCAACAAGTCGTCACCAAGGATACAACTAACACTGTGAACAACTTGATACAAGGATGGCCATAAAGGCAAAGCACGAAACGTTCACACCTATCAAGGACAATACAATTTTTTTTTTTTTTTGACAAGACAACATAGAAGTCCAATCACAGAACACACTTACAATTAGGGCCAACCACAATGAGATATTCTTGAAGGTTATTTATTTTAAAAGGACATCTTGCAATTCTTAGCTTACGTTTTCAAGGAGGCTCAAGATATAATTCGTATGATTCAACTTGCCAAGCCATATTTATTCCTTTGACACTTGAGCAATTATCTTTAAATCTTCTCTATTATGACATTTATTTTCTTAATTTGTTTATCAAGAAAAAGGAGTATTTAAATTCCACAAGGCCATCTCGCTCACCACTAACGCTACTAAGATTCGTTATTGCCCACAAGACAACATGATTTTAAGTTCAACACACTTAAGAGAAGAGATACAAGGTGCCTTGAAAAGGGTTAGAGGGAGAAGGTCGAGATGAAACATCTTTAGGACCTCATTAGTTATTGCGTATTTAATTGAAGCTAGGGCTCTTAGCCGAATTATCAACAACTTTACTTAGGCTTCGCTAAAAGTATTAACAAGGAGTAAAAATTAACTTTCCAAATGGCGGTGAGAAAGGTGGTGAGGTCTCCAATTTGTTTTCTCGGCTTATTAAAACTTATCATCTTCAAACAAATAACAGTTCATTTCACCTTAGGGTCATTTTACAAATTTCACCATAAAAGGAATAATGTTCACTAGAGGAGCTAGGGTTATCATGTTATAAAGTTTACTGCAATGATAGTCTTGCCCTTGATTACTTAAAGAATTTCTTGCTCTCAAGTTGGTGACCCCTATGTTACCGTATTTGAATACAACTTTTAATTTAACTTCCGTAGTATTAAACAATCCTATGTTAGTTTACTTATGACACTTTATTACTAAGTCATATCAAGGTTTAACTCAAAATTTATTCTCAAGGCAAGGTTCTAAAGAACACTCATTTACAAAAACAAAACAAGATTACATCAATTCTTAAAATACTCGATACTCCAACAAAGTCACTCAACAACAATAACCAAATTTTCTTATAATTTCAAAGATGGTCAAACAATACAAGGTTTCCAAAGTTCGATGACAAAGTCCACAATAATTTATACTAAGACATTAATCCTCTTTTAAACTTTCCATTGGATGTTAACAATAGTTGAACAACATAAAAAGGTTTCGAGCGAAGGAAGTTCTCAACTAAGGTTGATGAAAAAGTCTACAAGTCTATCCCTCATCTACACGCAAAATCCATCTGCAAAAAATTTTCTACAAGAGTTAGTTCGCGAACCCGAGCAAGATAAGGCTACACAAACCCACCATAATCATATCTATCAATACCATGAAAAGAATCACTTTATTACAAGAATTTGGGTCAAACCTCTAAACACTATCAACACTTCAAGTTATAATAAGTTTCCACCATGCCAAACAAGGAAGAATACCATGTACTTATTTAGGAGTAAAGACAATGAAAATATAACAACCGAAGAGAAAGGCCCGCCCTATAAGGAGAAATAACCAATCTAACAAAGCAGGGGTTCCCACTAAGTAAATAATTAAATAACAATCACAAGAGTGTGATTTGATATAAAGTACCAACCATCCAAAATTTTATCACAGTACCAAATGCATAGGTTATAATATTAAATTTCTAGAAGAACAAGAGTTGATCGCCAAAGGAAAGAAAGGGAAACCACGGTTTCAAGAATTAACACAAAAAGCCATGTATAAATGAGTTTCAAACCTGAAATCACATAGAGTATCCACACAACATAAGTTTCGAAGCATAAGCAAAGTAAACTAGTTTTGGCCACTAACTCCAAGAGATTTCCCAATCATTCAAGAAGGCCAATGCCTTGTAGGCTAGTAGCAATCACGCGAGAGAAGAAAAAGAGTCCGTCAACCAAGAGTATACGAAAATGTCATCAACAACTTTTATAACCCAAAAAATTTACAACACTCCACATCAATTATTAGAGTTCAGTTAATTTAAAATAAATTTCCTATTTCCCAAAACAACAATATTTTTAAGGCAACCCTTGGTAACATAAACAACCATTCAAACAAAGGTACAACATAAACTACTAAGTTCCATTATCAAAACAACTCCTTTTGCTATAACTCCATCATACTATTGATTGCAAGAAAGTTTTTCCCAAGGTTGACAACATTCAAGGCAATTTTCATCACAAAACATTAAGGTACATATGTGCATATAAGTGTCCAATCCTAATTAACAACACAACATAATAAATGGGAGGAAACACAAGTTAGAAAACTAGATTATTTCACCAACAATCTTAAGAGAGGAAGAAGACAAAAATAATTCCGAAATAGCGGGGTACTAGAGTTGCACGATTAAGACCTCGAACATAGCTAAATAAAAAAACTAGTTATGATTCAAGATGAAGGGGACAATGTCAAAGTACCTCCTAAGAATGGCTATAAAACCTAGGAACCAGTTTTCAAGCTATGTAGGAGTCTAAACACTCGAGGTTGAAACATGTTTGCACGCAAACATAAACATTCTAAAAGTTTTAACACCGAATCTCTACCCTGAATGTCCAAGTGTTGATTACACTAATCCTACAACCTTTCCTTTTTGATGCCAAAAGGGTTGTTAGGTGGGCTTGAGAGATCATTAACCAAAATATTGATACTCCAACAAAGTCACTCAACAACAATAACCAAATTTTATTATAATTTTAAAGATGGTCAAACAATACAAGGTTTCCAAAGTTTAGATGACAAAGTCCACAATACTTTATACTAAGACATTAATCCTCTTTTAAACTTTCCACCAATGGACGTTAACAATAGTTGAACAACATAAAAAGGTTTCGAGCGAAGGAAGTTCTCAATCGAGGTTGATGACAAAAGTCTACAAGTCTATCCCTCATCTACACGCAAAATCCATCTGCAAAAATTTTCTACAAGCGTCGCTATTTCACGAGAACTAAGCAAGATAAGGCTACACAAACCCACCATAACTATTATCTATCAATACCATGAAAAGAATCACTTTATTACAAGAATTTGGGTCAAACCTATAAACACTATCAACACTTCAAGTTATAATAATTTTCCACCATGCCAAACAAGGAAGAATACCATGTACTTCCGTTAGGAGTAAAGACAACGAAAATATAACAACCGAAAGAGAAAGGCCCTTGGCCCTATAAGGAGAAATAACCAATCTAACAAAGCAGGATTCCCACCAAGTAAATAATTAAATAACAATCACAAGAGTGTGATTTGATATAAAGTACCAACCATCCAAATTTTATCACGGTGTACTAAATGCATAGGTTATAATATTAAATTTCTAGAACAACAAGAGTTGATCGCCCAAGGAAAGAAAGGGAAACCACGGTTTCAAGAATTAACACAAAAGCCATGTATAAATGAGTTTCAAACCTGAAATCACATAGAGTATCCACACAACATAAGTTTCGAGCGTAAGCAAAGTAAACTAGTTTTGGCCACTAACTCCAAGAGATTTCCCAATCATTCAAGAAGGCCAATGCCTTATAGGCTAGTAGTAATCATGCGAGAGAAGAAAAAGAGTCCACAACCAAGAGTATACGAAAATGTCATCAACAACTTTTATAACCCAAAAATTTACAACACTCCACATCAATTATTAGAGTTTAGTTAATTTAAAATAAATTTCCTATTTCCCAAAACAACAATATTTTTAAGGCAACCCTTGGTAACATAAACAACCATTCAAACAAAGGTACAACACAAACTACTAAGTTCCATTATCAAAACAACTCCTTTTGCTATAACTCCATCATACTATTGATTGCAAAAGAAAGTTTTTCCCAAGGTTGATAACATTAAAGGCAATTTTCATCACAAAACATTAAGGTACATATGTGCATATAAGTCCATCCAATCCTAATTAACAACACATACATCATAATAAATGGGAGGAAACACAAGTTAGAAAACTAGATAATTTCACCAACAATCTTCCGAGATGGAAGAAGACAAAAATAATTCCGAGAAAATAGCGGGGTACTAGAGTTGCACTATTAAGACCTCGAACATAGCTAAATAAAAAAACTAGTTATGATTCAAGATGAAGGGGCAGTCAAAGAACCTCCTAAGAATGGCTATAAAACCTAGAACCAGATGAAGCTACGTAGAGTCTAAACACTCGAGGTTCAAACACGTTGCACGCAAACATAAACATTCTAAAAGTTTTAACACCGAATCTCTAACTTTGAAAAGTCCAAGCGTTGATTACACTAATCCTACAACCTTTCCTTTTTGATGCCAAAAGGGTTGTTAGGTGGGCTTGAGAGATCATTAAAAATATATGTCAAAAGAAAAAGAAGGACAACCTTGGTTGATAGGAAGGAACTTCATAGTTGTTGCACGCTTACATTAACGACTGCTAAAACTAGCTGGAAAAAATAATAACTGGAACTCTATCGTAGAGAAGAGTACATATATATAAAGGAAGATCGATCACTCGAGCCAAATAAACATCCACCCAAAGAAGAGAACACCTGCATGCTTTCCACTAACATACAGGAAATGATAATAGCTAAATAAGAAGGAAGCAAGTAGAAAGGAGAGACTGACTGAAAATAAGACAACCAATTCAAAGAAATGGTGGTTCGATTTCACGATAAAAATAAATATAGCAATAGTAGTAAAGTGTAGGAATATCTTTCCTGTTTCTCCAGCTTCAATAGGTGACTCACTCTGCACGGGTCAGCATAAGAACTGTAGGTACTGGAATCCAACTAAGCTGCACTAGTTCTAAGCGTTCCACATTCACGATCCGCGAGACCATGCAATTGAAGAGGATTTTTGTCAAACATTTCACAAGCATTGATGTATTCAAAGTGACTCCATGCACTTGTGCTCAACTATTTCTTTCCTTGAGCTTTTACTTCTTGTGGGATTCGACAACCAACTCACATACCCTATAATGCTCTACCATAAATGCAAGTGATCTACACAAGGTTGGAGGAGATATTTTTAGAGAAGAACCTAGCAAGGGTGTCATGGCAAGCAAAGGTTGTAGGAGATGGATTTATCCAAGTTACTCGATTTGTTTCAACTTCCTATGCCTCCTCAACAAACCCATTCCAAAACATATCATGCAATCCTTGTCTTGTCCTTTGGCCATATTTCACTCAGAATTTTGTCAAATAGTTTGGGTGTCTTATGCTTGCTTCCACTTTGCATATGTATCTACCAACGCACTGGCATGGCAGACAAAGCATTTGACACAAATTTGTCCCTTCTCCATTATTTTCCAAGTTTCCAAGGTGTCTCAACCCACCCAATTTGTCCACAACCAACAATCATTGCTTGTCCAAAGACCACATTTCTTTCAGTTTTTGCCGAACCATCCGATCACTTTGTTGAGCATCCAGATTAGGAGTATAAATCTGTCTTAAGACAAGCATTATGCGTCTAGGATACTAGCGGAATACAACAAGCAACATAAATCTCTTTTTTTTTCAAATGCATTGGAGAACGTCCATGCCCTGTTCAAACACTCCCACTTTGGTATAGGCGTGGAGAAGCTATCAAAGGTTGTGGAGTTTGGCTTTACACCTGCTCTTTGCATTTGCTTGTAAGTTTATAAAGCCATTTCAACATATCCATACTACGGTCCCTAGACTTAGCATCCTCGATTAAGGCCGACTAGTCACTAGATTGCTTCAATGTAGCTACTTTGCCCTAACCCAAAGTGCTCTGCGAGCTCGTGCTAATGCCACATTCATGCAAAGAATGAATATCAGCTACAAAGTGAACCCCATGTTTTGAAGCTCGAAACAAGACATAGTGATTACATCGCTCCCGGCTTTGAAAGGCATCTACCGTAATGATAAATAAACCTTTTCCTTCATTAGATTTGAGGACAACATCAAACTCTCGGTGCAAACATTATAACGTAGCTTGTAAGGTGTGATAATTCCAACAAAACCTTTATGCCTCTGCCAACTTAGTGACTCGTTGAAGGAGCTCATATAATTGCAAAGAAAATTGTGCTTCATGAATACACCGAAATGAAATGCAGATCCGCCTCTGAGATCCTCTTCCATGGGTTACATCGTAAAGCAAGTAAGGTCTCAATAGAGAATATTTTCCATAAAATTCCTCAGGTCTCTTGGTAACACTCTTACTGTCACTTAATCGATTTTGATAAAAATACCTTGAAGGAGAATCCCGAATTTGAGGATGCGGTTGATCTTTTGAATGGATAACCAACTCACATACCCTATACGTGCTACCATAAACACAAGTGATCTACACAAGGTGGAGGAGATATTTTTAGAGAAGAACCTAGCAAGGATGTCATGGCAAGCAAAGGTTGTAGGAGATGGATTTACCCAAGTTACTCAGATTTGTTTCAACTTCCTATGCCTCCTCAACAAACCCATTCCAAAACATATGATGCAATCCTTGCATTCCTTTGGCCATATTTCACTCAGAATTTTGTCAAATAGTTTGGGTGTCTTATGCTTGCTTCCACTTTGCATATGTATCTACCAACGCACTCAGAAACAAAGCATTTGACACATGCCTTGTCCCTTCTCCATTATTTTCCAAGTTTCCAAGGTGTCTCAACCCACCCAATTTGTCCACAACCAACAATCATCGCTGTCCAAAAGACCACATTTCTTTTAGGTTTTTCCGAACCATCCGATCACTTTGTTGAGCATCCAGTTAGGAGTATAAATCCGTCTTAAGACAGCTTATGCGTCCAGGACACTAGAAGATACAACAAGCAACATAAATCTTTTTTTTTTCAAATGCATTTGAGAACGTCCATGCCTGTTCAAACACTCCCACATTGGTAGAGGCGTGGAGATGCTATCAAAGGTTATGGAGTTTGGCTTTACACCTGCTCTTTGCATTTGCTTGTAAGTTTATAAAGCCATTTAAACATATCCATACTACAGTCCCTAGACTTAGCATCCTCGATTAAGGCCGACTAGTCACTAGATTGCTTCAATGTAGCTGCTTTGCCCTTAACCCAAAGTGCTCTGCATGAGCTCGTGCTAATGCCACATTCATGCGGCGAATATCAGCTACAAAGTGAACCCCATGATTTGAAGCTCGGACACAAGACATAGTGATTACATCGCTCCCGGCTCAAAGGCATCTACCGTAATGATAAATAAACCTTTTCCTTCATTATATTTGAGGACAACATCAAACTCTCGGTGCAAACATTTATAACTGTAGCTTGTAAGGTGTGATAATTCCAACGAAAACCTTTATGCCCATTGCCAACTTAGTGACTCGTTGAAGGAGCTCATATAATTGCAAAGAAAATTGTGCTTCATGAATACACTAAAATGAAATGATCCGCCTCATGAGATCCTCTTCCATGGGTTACATTGTAAAGCAAGTAAGGTCTCAATAGAGAATCTTTGCCATAAAATTTGTCGTGTCTCCTCGTAACACTCTTACTTGTCACTTAATCGATTTTGATAAAAATACCTTGAAGGAGAATCCCGAATTTGAGGATGCATGATCGAATGATAACAACATATTTGGACAACTCCGCTTGTGGAGGCGCTCAAAAACGCTTCTACCTTCCGTAACGTGCCTGCCTTGCTGGTTAAACATTGCCAGAGGTCGCCGCTCCTCGGATCACCGACTGGAGGACATGCCTACTCCCTAGCCTAAAGCTCCATCTACACCCACGCGCACGAGAAGGAACTAGGAAGAAGACGCCATGATAGAGAAGGTTCATGGCGGGAAACAGGAAAACACTTCGCAAAAGGACCAAAACAACACTCAAACATGTTTTCCTCCATCAATGCCTCGCAGCTCAAGAAAGACGCGCCAACGCTCCACCTAAACGCATCAAGAAGGAAATCAAAATAAGATCATGGTGAAGGAAGTCAAGACTCCACCGACTCCCACTGTCTCACGCCAAATAGGTAAATTACAAGTTCATTTAAGAAGTGACAAGAAATGTCACCCATCCACCAGCTAACCAGGGAGAAAAAATGCGCCTCAACCACTACCAAAAAGAATAAAAAATATAGTCTATATAAAATAATAATCATTAATCTTCTCCTTGATTACTTAAACTAAGCTCTCCTTGTTTAGTTTAATATTCTCCTCCTTGATGATTAAAAATTTTAAACTAGACTCTCCTCATTTAGCAATTGAAACACAATGATGGAAAAATGTAAAGCAAGGAGGACATTCATGCTTAGCTTTGCAAACAAGAGAATAAATGGCACGTGATGTTACACCACACCACACCACATATGAGCAAAAATAAAGAAGAAGCATTCCATGCTTAGCAATCGATCACCGAAGGATGAACAGGTGTAACGTAGAACATGGCATTACATTCTCCTCCCCTTAAGAAAGCATCGTCCTCGATGCGACATAACACAACGGAAAAGAAATGGTTCGCAACCAAGGATAGGTAAAGGAGAAAGTACACCCTATGGTTTAAAATTTCAGTCGATTAAAGCACGGTCACAAGAAGCCTTAGGAACATTTGGTAGAAATTTTAACTTTCAAGGTTCTGTGAAGATTGGCAGTTCCCTCTTATTTATTATTTCATTAGTTCCTTTCCATTAACATTATTCTTAGTTTAATTTCTTTTAAAAATTTCATCATTGAAGAGTTTTGGTTTATTCCTTATTGTGGGTGCCCAACATGAACTGCTAACACAACACCCTATCAGGTTCACAAGACACTACAGATTCACAAGCACGCAAGTATATACTTCAAGATTGTATTACACCACAAAAGGTTACTCAAATACGGAATGGAATAGGCACAGTCCACATAACATAGTACACATCACACATCTATGACTGACATATAAAATACTCAAACAAAAGAGTACTACAATCCAACAGACATTTCCTCAATTCCACGTACGAGGATTTTCCATGACTCATAAAAATACATGTACATAGGGCCCACAAGGGCATCAATGCCATAACCACAACATCACAACACATATCCATCTCGACATGAGTAACACATACATCAAAATACCACTACCAAAACATCACAATAACTCAACATATATCCCGAAACATCAACAAAAGAGACAAATATCATAAGCCTCCTTCAAACTCTTATGCCTCCCTCAAGTCTCTTATGCCTCCCTCAAACTCTTATGCCTCTCTCAAGGAGGCCGGTTGACCCATATGGCCTAAGACACATAGAGTTCAAACACACCTAACCCAAGTGACATAATAACGTGTGGTTCAATAACCCGCTAGTTATCTCAGACTCCTTGGGGCGTACCCCTCTATACAACGAGACGGGTCCATAGGTCCAACCATTCCATGGTGCATCCCATGACCCTATTCCACACATCACGACAATAGAACCAGCACAACAATCCAATCAAAGTGCCAAGTGGCAAAGTACAAGCCTTGGGCAAGGCGGTAAAAATTCTAAATTTAAAAGAAGACCCAAAATCAAGCAAAATAAATGGCCAAATAGCCATAGTTAGTATCAAAATCCCCATGTTAGTGCCACAAACCAAGGAAATGCCCAAAATTGTAAAGCATGGCAATCAAGAAAAGTCTGCTGGTCCTTACAAAATAAAGTAAAAAGCTCAATTTACGAATAAAATCAACTTATAATAATGTCACATTACGTTAAGCGTGTGGCATTATCTAGCCACCAAAGGGGTACTCAACGAGTTGCTAGCACTTCGGAACATCGAGCCTCACTTCGTAAAATACATATCAATAATACACAACGGTCATCACCTCCATCTCGAATCATCCCGCCACCACTTCGACAAGGCTAAACATAGTCATAGTTGCACTTAGGTTGCATACATGCAACCACATAGGGAGAGAGGAAAGAATCACAGGTTGTTATCTACTAAACCGAATTTTGGTTCGAGTTATTGACCCATGGTACACCATTCCTCACTCTCAACATACACTTCTACCGATTACCCTCAGGGTCGGTTAGTGTAAGGTTCACAACATAACATGTAACTACATCACTAACACAATGGTGGTACATATACAAGGTAGATCACAATCATACATTTACCGGGTGTAACACATCACTTTACCACATTCTCGCACCCGACGTGCAATCATCATATGATAGGGTTCATAAACTCACCGTATGACCCCAAATCACAACATGAAGCATTACATATTTGCACAAATCATACATACGATGAACA
The DNA here is from genome assembly GCA_018340775.1 of Taxus wallichiana var. yunnanensis. Lineage (NCBI taxonomy): Eukaryota > Viridiplantae > Streptophyta > Pinopsida > Cupressales > Taxaceae > Taxus > Taxus wallichiana. Next base: position 833,475,763 of record CM031240.1, read on the forward strand.
TAGTACATCACAACATAACATCCATTGCTACATAACAAGGTGGTACACACATTTCTTCAAAACATGGTAAAACATCATGATACAACTCATTTCTTTTAACATCAATCTAGTCATACAACACATTGATACACCCACATATCACAATATGTCACAATGCTCCAACACTATGTCATCCACATTAGAATTTTTTTCACACATCACAAACAACAATTCACACGTGAACTCTTCATAGAATCCACAAAGAAGGAGAGAGAATACTCCCATCCCCAACATATCAACATGATTACAAACATGCACAAAGTGACATACACATCATGTGCATTCACAAAATCACAATTACGACATGGATCACATCACACTTAAAGCACATTACTCTTCCAATATCTACCACCATCATGCGACATCATCATCATCATGTAAGTAACATCATGTAACACAACCACCACCATGTATCATCATCGTACAACACCAATCCGGCCCATAGGTTCGAGAGCATGTATCTACCAACGCACCGCAAACAAAGCATTTGACACATGACCTTGTCCCTTCTCCATTATTTTCCAAGTTTCCAAGTTGTCTCAACCCACCCAATTTGTCCACAACTAACAATCATTGCTGTCCAAAAGACCACATTTCTTTCAAGTTTTGCGAACCATTCGAACACTTTGTTGAGCATCCAGATTAGGAGTATAAATCCATCTTAAGACAAAGCTTATGCGTCCAGGACACTAGCAAATACAACAAGCAAATTTTTTTTTTTTTTTTTCAAATGCATTGGAGAACGTCCATGCCCTGTTCAAACACTCCCACTTTGGTATAGGCATGGAGATGCTATCAAAGGTTGTGGAGTTTGGATTTACACCTGCTCTTTGCATTTGCTTGTATGTTTATAAAGCCATTTCAACATATCCATACTACAGGTCCCTAGACTTAGGATCCTCGATTAAGGCGACTAGTCACTAGATTGCTTCAATGCACTGCTTTGCCCTTAACCCAAAGTGCTCTGCCCGAGCTCGTGCTAATGCCACATTCATGCAGCGAATAATATCAGCCTACAAAGCGAACCCCATGATTTGAATCTCGGACACAAGACATAATGATTACATTGCTCCCGGCTCAAAGGCATCTACCGTAATGATAAATAAACCTTTTCCTTCATTAGATTTGAGGACAACATCAAACTCTCGGTGCAAACATTACAACCGTAGCTTGTATGGTTTGATAATTCCAACGAAACCTTTATGCCTACCAACTTAGTGACTCGTTGAAGGAGCTCATATAATTGCAAAGCAAATCGTGCTTCATGAATACACTGAAATGAAACAGATCTGCCTCTATGAGATCCTCTTCCATGGGTTACATCGTAAAGCAAGTAAGGTCTCAATAGAGAATCTTTGGCATAAAATTCACAGTCAGTCTCCTGGTAGTAACACTCTTACCGTCACTTAATCGATTTTGATAAAAATACCTTGAAGGAGAATCCACGAATTTGAGGATGTAGTCGATCATTTGAGCAGATAACAACATAGTTGGACAACCTTTGCTTGTTGAGGCAATCAAAAAGGCTTCTACCTTCTTTGTAACGCGTACTCTTTACCGGTTAAACGCGTTGTTGCAGTCAATGCTTTGGGATCACCAACCGTAACACTGCTCGCGCGCCCAAGAAAGTGGAGGTAACACGCCTGCTCCCCCAGCCTGAAGCTCCATCTACACCCACGCGCACAGGAAGGAACCAGGAAGAAGACGCCATGACAGAGAAGGTTCGTGGCAGGAACAGGAACAACACTGCGCAAAAGGACCAAAACAACACTCAAACACGTTTTCCCTCCATCAATGCCTGCAGCTCAAGAAAGACACGCCCAACGCTCCACCTAAACGCATTGAAGAAGGAAATCAAAATAAGATCATGGCGAAGGAAGTCAAGACTCCACCGACTCCCACTACCTCACACCAAATAGGAAAATTACTAGTTCATTTAAGAAGTGACAAGAAATGTCCCCATCCGCTAAGTAACCAGGAGAAAAAATGCGCCTTCAACCACTACCAAAAGAATAAAAAAATACAATCTATATAAAATAATAATCATTAATCTTCTCCTTGATTACTTAAACCAAGCTCTCCTTATTTAGTTTAATATTCTCCTCCTTGATGATTAAAATTTTTAAACTAGACTCTCCTCATTTAGCAATTGGAACACAATGATGGAAAAATGTAAAGCAATGAGGACATTCATGCTTAGCTTTGCAAACAAGAGAATAAATGGCACGTGATGTTACACCACACCACACCACATATGAGCACAAATAAAGAAGAAGCGTTCCCATGCTTAGCAATCGATCATCACCGAAGGATGAACAGTGTAACATAGAACATGGCAAAGACACATTTGTTCCAACAATGTACCCATTTCGTGTCTCTAACTAACTCACATTCGTTAGATTTCCCATCAATCTGTAATGGAAACAAGCTAAAAAATTGCAGATGAACTCCACATGAAAAACCTATTGCAATGGATTTAATTTCATATTGATCGAGAGACAAAAACCAAACCTACAAATTTCAAGCTCCATTAATGGTCACCATGACACTCCATGCTTGAAGCCACTACCAGAAAAATTTTAAATTTTATTTCCAAGAATTTTAATGGGAGAAATCAAGTGAAATTCGAGGATGTGACCACAACGACAATCTGAGTTCGAAAAAAATTCCGTCGCAAATCGAGTAGTGGAAGTTGGAGTTCATCACATCGGATGGTCGAAGAGGAAAAAATCACCTCTCACTAAAAATAATAAGTCTTCCATTTGGGCACTTACCATTAATAGAAAGTTACACTCAAAGGGCAATTTTGACACAATGGGACATAAAGGATAATCATTCAGGTACATCATCGTTCGGGATCATATATAGGCATTTCTCATACGGAATTAAAGGTCCATCCAAGGAACTTGACAATGTCTTTTGAAAGTCGCTTCATGATTCTTATTACGGGTATATCATGTGCAAGTGGAATTTGCACGTCATCGTAGCGTAACAATTTATTCAATAGTGTTTTTAAACACTCAACCCAAGGTGTCCATGAACCATCTGAAGGAGTTTCTCAGGGTGCAAGGAGTTCAAAGATTCAGAGTTTCACTACATTTGGAGCTTTCCATCTACAAGGATCAATGGACTTCATTAGGAGCGACATCTCTTCTTCTTCTTCTCTCTCTTCTCTTCCTTCCCCAACTTTCTCTCTCTTCTCAATGTTATAATTTTGCATTTGGGTTGTAATTTTTCATATGTATTAATGTTCCTAATGTAATAAGTCACCTTTATGTTATAAAAAGGGACTTAAAAGTTTCCTAAGAAGTTGAAAGTTTTAAGTTGTGCGAGGACATATGAAAATGACATTGGGGGGTAGATGAAGAGTCACATCTCATTCTATAAATTGTAAATCCATTCCCATTTCAAGGGGTTGGTGATTGATTTTGTAGACTCAAGAGGGCATTGTACTTAGAGAGAACAAATGAGATAGCCATTTTCTTCCATTTTCCCCACTCTCAAATTGCTTCCATTTCCAAGTCATGTGTACAATTTCTCTTGAAGAATTAATAAAAAGAGTTTCATGCCTTTTTTATGAGGATATTTTAGAAACTTTGAGTTCTCGGTATTAAATCGTCTTGTTTCTATTTGTAGGGTTGTTTCTTCTCAAATTTAATGTGTGTGTGAACTTTCCTAAGTTAATGGGTGTGGGACTGATTTTTCTATCCACGACATTAATCCCCTCTTCTCTTTTTCTCACTCCCTTTCCCACTCTCTTGACAAAGTCCTCTCTAGCAAAAATTTGCTAGCTTTTCCGCAGGGTCGCTGGAGTGCCCCCGCTTGGATCCCAACCACAAGGACACCAAGAAAATACACCTTTACTCCAAAGATGCATATACGAAAAATTCACTGTTAAATAGAGGGAATTAGATTCCCATAACATTGGCAAGAAATCCACAAGTTTGTCCACCCAAATTTTGGGGACTTGCACAACAGTGATTGCATATCAAAAGTTATTACAAATTCTATTTTTGGCCATCAATGGACCATTTTAAATGTTTCATGCAGAAAAATTTAAATGCACTTATCTAAAAAAATTCGAGTGTCACAAAAGCGAGGCGAGATTTGAACTAGAGACCTTTCTCGAAACAATACTAAGTATTAACCAATCCACCTACACACTCCTACATTAAACTCATTGGTAAAAATTCCTTTTGAGGGTATAAATAATCAAATATTTAAAACAAATTATAATGTTTCCGATTTTAAATATTTTCGAGTATTGTATATTATGGTTTGAAACTTATCTTTCGGAAGAAAATTATTATCAAGATTGCTGAAGTTACAGGACTTATTTTGTGTCTCTGTACACGGACGTGGCCATGTTGGATAGATATGCAATATGAAATGTATTTTGAGTGCCACACACCAAAGAGAAAGCCTACACTTTCCCAAACGCTAATACACATGCTTAAAAATAACCCACATCTTTCCACAATAGAAACCACATGAAAGAAGCTCCATGAGGAAGAGAAACACTCCACCGAGAGATAAATCAGGCTGTTCTTGTTTGAGTGGAGAGCCAATTACATGAAAGAAGACAGATAATATCCGACACTAACAAATCTTGAACATGAAAATAATTGTGGCCAATAAAACTGTCGTGACATAGTGTTGAGACTATCCCCGACTTGAATAATAGAATATCTATATAAAATAGAACAAATATTGCTCCTCAATTTAACATATTCAAATGGACAAGTGGTCAAGTAAAAATTTCCCGCATGATGTAGCCAAATTTAAAAGCATGGTCTAAGATGCAAATAGATCAATGATCAAACTAATGAAGGTTCAAAATAAACCACTTTATTTGTATCAGACAGGGAAAAAAAGTGTTTATATGGTACTTGTTCTATGTCATTGGAATGCTTGAGTTGTAAGCTATTGTACTATCTTAGTATGTAGGAACACACACGAGATACATAAAATACTCGATGAACAACCAAGGAAGCATTACTCTCAAAATACATAAAATACTCGATGAACAACCAAGGAAGCATTACTCTCAAATTGCAAAATGTAGTACATAATTACCGCTGTCCCTATCCCTCACAAAAGTTCGCAAGGAGGTGTTATGTGGCATAGTGGTATACGTGGTGTTTGACCGATATGACGCCGTTTACATCCATCTATGTTTCCATTTCTGTCGCCCAACCACGTCTCCATTCCCGTCCAACAAACTATTAATTATTGGCGGTTCTACCGGCCATCATATCAACGATTTCTTGTCAAATCCTGAGCAGCTGTCACAGGACGGTCCCAATTTCAAAATCGTAGCTCCGTGTTTATCAAGAAGAGATCACCCACCATTGCCCTGTTTGAGCGGTTTCCATGCCTCTGATTTGAGCGGTTTTAGATGAGGGATCTCTACAGATAACATTGATCGCATATCAAATATGCCTCTCCACCAGTTCCTTCACATTTTTCTGAGCACGTTGACAAAAAACAGTAGCTCGATCCTCTGCTTCCCAGGTGCTTCCCCTGTTTGCTCCAAAGAACGGATTTCAAAGGTGGGTTTACATGCTATTTTGTGCTTCTCTTTGGCTATTCTGGTTTTTACGGTTTTTTTGCATCCCTATTTTCTTTCTCCTTATCCTTCTCCTTGTTGTCCTTGTTTTTTCCCTCTTCCTCGGCAGGACCAATAATCGTTAGCTCTATAACAACAAATTTTCTAAGCTTTATGATCAGCTGCAAATCTCTAGGTTTGGCAGTGTGTCAAGAAAATCTTACGATTATGCTTCCTCAAACTTTATTTAATAAATTCAATTGTTGTGATTATGCTTCATAGAAATGGACATAGTTGAAAGAGAGCGGAGTGCCTGAAATCTGTTTCCTTCCAACTGTTTCTGTTACAGTGGAAGCTAAATTTTAAGAATTGTTACACGTCTCTTACTAATTTGTACATTCATGATACACACTGTAAATTATTACCAGTACAACCATAGATGGCCTTAAAAATTATCTTCTTACATGATTTGGAGTTTGTCTAGTTGTTAGTAAACAAAAAACATCTGACATATTTAACAATTGAATTTGTTAAATAAAGTTGGAGGGATTGTATTGTGTAAAATGCTAGGCATAAAATATTATGGTCCAATATTTATAATCTTGCAATTGAGCAACCAATTAGGAAAAATAAAAAAAAAGTATAGTAGTTGATTATTGTATTAATTTTGTGAAGTCAAGAATGATAGTCAGCATTTTGTTCTATATCAGACGAAAAGAGGAGAGAAAGGCCCTTTATAAATTGGTTGCTCAATTGCAAGTTTATTGTATCCAAAATAACTACCAACAAAGACCAAGACAAAGATATCCCAAACCAAAAATTACCAAAACAAAGAATGTTCCAAATGGAACTGTACTGCAGAGGATTGTTTACCCCACATGAGGAAATTGAGGATAAAGAAAATGATAAAAGCAATGCCGTGGATCAAAAGCAGTCTTGATTGCATTCGCTTTTCCACTCTATCCACTTAAACATTTTATACAAAATTTCTTATAGAAGAGTAACCGAAAACAAACCCATGAAGACCCACAAGAATACCAAAGCTATTATCACATATTGACCATTGGATGGTGAAAGAAACCCAAGTAGAGAAAGGTGAGCATTGGCTCAACCCTTCAGAATAGTTCCTAAAATATTATTTCCTCGAAGAAAAAGATATTTCAATGTTATGCTTCTAACACACATATTATTAGAAATAGAGCATATAAAAGAAAATTTGACAAAACCGAGTACCAAAGCTTTTAAGTTTGTTCTCTTGACAAATCTAGAATTTACAATTGCAATGGTTAAATTCCCTACATATCTTTCCATCCAAGTGATTTCCTAGCAAATTCAACTAAAACAATCTCTCAAGCCTTCCAAACTTTGGAGGTATATGTGCCTTCCAAAATAATCTACTGCAACTAAAAATCTCAAGGCAAGGTGTTTCGTCAATGTCTTAGCTTAGCAGGTATAAAGCCGCTAAATTTTTTTCTCCGCAAATTCAATATTTTCAAGTGTAAAATCTTCCCAACCGTTTAGGGTACGAATCCATTTAGAGCACAAGAAGAAGCCCCATGTTATAAGCTTTTGCATTTGGAAATATCCTCCGAATGGTGTCCTTGCCCTCAAAATTTCTAACTTCTTCGAAGCCCAATTTCTTTGGAAATGGTTCCGAAAGCTTATTAGAATAAAACAATAGCTCGGATAAAAAAAGTATGTACCATTTTATGACCTTCATCCAACTACACCCAAGAACATTTTTAATTCCTCTATCTTTCATCAATCTCTGTATCATTTTGACCTCACACCACCACCTCGCCTACTTCCGCATACATGTTTATCAAAAGAAAATAAATTTCTGCATTTTTATGAAGTTGAAAGCTACCCAAACATCATTTTACAAATTCAATAGGAAAATTTTGAAGGGGAGTGCAGATAGAGAAGAGAGAAATAATACATGCCAAATGTTAGATATGTATGAAGACTAAGAACATTGAGTAGTTCGATGATAGGTAAAAGGAAGAATTGAAAAGTCTAAGCCAAACTCACAAGGAATCTCACCACACCCATTCACCTGTATCTCTAGGGCCAAACCTCCAAGTATAAGCAAAAATAGAACAAATCTTACCCAAGGATATCCTTGTATTTCAAAGAACCATTTTAAGAAATCTCACACAACTAAAGTCAAGCACCGACCTCCTTGGGTATTGTTCGAAGTGACTTTGGGAGAGTCCCAACATGAAATCATGCCACTTGTAAGACTCCACTTTGAAAATGCAAGAAGGCAGCCCAAAATTTATTGCATGGGTTCCCAAAACATCAAAAGGATCTTTAAAGTAAACTAGCTTTGAAAGTCACCAGCTAACTTGAGTTTGGAGGCTTGATTTTAGGAGGACCACGGGAGCAATAACACCATCTAGGGGTAAGAACCCAACTACCAATTGCATGTCATCACTAAGAAAGTAGAGTAGTTCCTAACTTGATGCCAAATGAATAAATGATTAGATTTTAATTTTAAAATGGCTGAAATTTAGCAATAAAGACTAAAGATTCTAATAATCTACAAATTACTCCCTTGTTCACAAATTACATAGTTTGATTCTCCATGAGAAAGTTACAATGGTTATACAACAATTAATTGAAACAAGTCACCCTTGTTTAAGGCCTTGATTCTAACAAATATTAGATCCCGATTGAGTTTGACAAATATTGGGATTTGATCATCTAGGTAAATATATTTTGGCCCTCTTACACAAAAATAATCGTTATCTCTTTACCTAGTACATTATGGACCAAAGTGATAATCTTTACATTTTACGGTAGTTACATATACATGTATATTATGTGTCATAGTTTGCTTTTACTATTTGAGCATAACCACATCTAACTAAATCATTCCATCAAACAATTCACGTGCCCTTTTCTAAATCTCCCATTTTGGCACAGTTGGGAGGATGCTTGAAAAAGTTTTGGAGTCCGCATATACACTGCGCAAATTAAATTTTCTGGAAAGGTGTCAAGGCCTTTCCAATACACCTAGTTTTTTCGCATATCATGCAATCAACAAAAACAAGTGGTTTAAGGTATTTTGTCAAATAGTTCATGATATGTTGTTTGGCACAAACCGGGAGTATGAGGAAAAAGGAGTCTAGTTTTAATTCTCCAAAATGCATTTTCGTAAGAATTTTTTTGTGTATATCAATCGGTCACGTAATGAATCTATAAAATGCTATGATTATTGTTTAGAGCTTCCATTTTTTTGTTGTTTTACCACACACTCTAAAGCTCTTATTTTTGGATAGGCACAGTAGCTTCGGGTTGACAAAGTGAAACAGGGTTGATGCCTCGTGAGGATGCTCGTGTCTTCCATTAGCTGCAATTCTAATATACCATATATCGCCATAGTAAGAAGAAATATTGGGTAAGTCAAATCCCACTGCGACCACCCAAAAATTAGAGTTATGTTTGTTTACGGATACCTTTCTTCCCATATTTAGGAGTGATAGGGGGTATTGATAACCATAGTATATCTACTAGTAGGGCATATGGAAAGAGGTCTCCTTTAAGCAGACACTTCCCACAATGGATGCCTCCGGATGAATAAAAACAATGACCTTCCAAAAAAACAAATGACACTTCGCAGACAAAGTTGCCAAAATCCTAACAATTATTTTTTAAACCACCAAAAGCAACATGTGTTTTAGGAATTTTGTCAAATAATTCACATGCTTCCTTATTATGCATACATCTACTAGGGTACTTCCAACTAAAATATCTTACAAAATTCTCTTATGTGGATGCTCGGTAGATGTCCATTAAGAGTTCCAAAGCTCATATTTTGGCACAAGATAATGCTAGTATGATATAAAAATTGGAAATGCTGAAATACCACTTCCATTATGCTTTGGTGGATGTCCATACCCTATTGTAAATCTCTGCAACTTTGCATTAATACTCTATGTCTATGTGTGTGATTCGTCTCTTACACAAAAAAGAGAAGGATCGGTAAAAGATTTCAGTGTTAGTCATTTGTATTCATTGCCACATTTATGACCCAGATTTATGAAATTGGGTTGTGTTATTTATTTCTTGTGTGTTGAGTATTCAAATTTCTATTTTAAGAGCAATCTCTTGCATTGCTCTCTTCAATGCCAGTTTTTATATAGCAACAATTTTCACCTAAATCTGTTATGCGTGATTAGACATTAGCAACATTATTGAAATTTTGTTAGGGACATAATTTTCTTATGTAAAAGGTGTTCATGCTTTGTATTCCATTTCTTTTAATGGGAGATAAACTCCAAGTTTGACACCCAATATGCTCAACTTCCTTAAGAACGAATATTTAACATTTAATCAACAAGTATCTTGATTAAGGATCATATAACACTTGTTGCAAGATAATCACAATGTGTTTTTGATTGCTTCTTTTTTGTAGAGGGTTAACAATGGAGTCCACACGAAGAAAATTGAATAAGAAAAAAAAATTGTAAGGTAAAAAAATAAGACTTTGGCTATATATATTATATATGGTCAGATTTGGAATGTAAAGAGAGTGAATGGTGTAGATGGGTTATTTAGGTAGTTTCAATATCTGTGGATGGGATGCTTCATTTCTCGTCTTTTCATTATGTTATTTATTTTGTAATTATAGAATTCATTATATTGTTATTGAAATTAAGTTGATTTTCTTCTACACCATCTTCTTATGCAACTATAGGCCAAGTGCAATAAATATTGAAACATTGGACGACATTCAAAAAATTGAATCACAAGTAACGGAAAAGGTATTGATGAAACTTTTAACAATGTTTTTTCATCAATATTGTTTATTTTGATTATGCATGACCATATATTATGTATTAATTTTAAATTTTAATGTTTTAACCTCAAAGAAATCAAATCAAATGAATGAAGATAGTGGTTGTGGAAAAAATCAACCACAAACAAAAAGAATGAAAACACATGCTGCAATGGCCTTTCTGAAACGGGTAAGGAAATGTGATTGTTTTTTATTGAAATATAATTTTTGTAGTGGATTATGTGTTATCAAATGCTTATTTATGACAACATAGTGTTTGTTTTTATAACATAAACATAGATTAACGATGAAAAAATTGAAGAAGAAAAATCATTTGTTGATCAAACAAGAGAGAATTTAGATTTTTAAAAGGAAAAGGGTAAGGATATTCATGTTGAAGAAGAATTTGGCATAGAACTAAACATAGATGACAATAATGATCAGAATGATGAAGATTATGAAGTAGAGGAGGATGATGAAGATGAACATTGGGTGCCTAGTCCGAGCCATAAAGCATCCAATGAGTGCAAACATCAAAGATCAGGAAGTAGTGTTATTTAGATTTTTTTTTTGCATGAATAAAACACTTTTATTCAAGTATTCAACTTATGTTAGCATGTCTTAGATTTATTAGGATTTTCTAATTTTTTGTTCTTTTAGTGTCCATATAGTTTTACATTTGCATAATAATTTCAACTAAAGAGTTATAGGATTTTCCTACACATAAATTGTTACTCATAAACTATTTAATTATTGGATGTTAATTAGTATTTACAGTAGTGTAAAATTATAAAAGAAATTGGAAAGAGGGATAGATTCAAATGCATGGTCTTTCCTTGCTGCAACTATGAAATGCAAGGAATAAAATGGCATTTGAAAGACATCAACTATCACGGCCTCCATGATCACAATGGACTCCCTCCATTACATAGGCATAAGTTGGGTAAATGTGCGATGACGAAGTATAAAATGAAAACAAAAAAACAGTACAAAAATGGTTGAAAAGTGAAATGTTGACTATACTTGAATAATTCTAAATATATGTAGAAATCTAGGTTAATTGAGCATTATTGTCGGAAGAAAAGGTGCAATTTTTTTCATCCCTTAGCTAACATGCTCAAGATATGATTTTCAAACTTGTAGAGGAGTATGATAGTGTAGAAAAGAGGAAGAAAAGAAGGAAAAAACCCATCGTCACTAGCATCAATATGAAAGTATGGAAATAATTTTAGGTCTCAAACATGCCACCACTCTAAACAACATAGGACAGAAAAATTCATTATCATCAACCTGATTGAGGAATCTTTCATAATATATAATGAATAAAGCTTTTAAAAATAACGTGTTCCATCACTTAGTTTGGGTGACAACATAATACGTTGTGGTAGTGTTGAAATTAAAGTGTGAGATAATGAATTGGAAAATATTCCAATTTAATTTAATGAAACAACTTTGAATAGATTATTCAGTGTAAAACAAACTTTAAAAATGTAAGTCATCAAAGAAACAACGTATTACGTTGAGAAACCACCTACTTTGATATAGATCCTGTAGGCACACTAATATCTGAAATTATAGTTTTATATAGTACACCATGTATCTTATGTAGCCTAGTAACAAGTCAGAACATCGTTATCAGGGGTAACAATGTAATATGTTGTTAAATTGTTGTACTCACAAGTAGAAGGGAATGGATTTAGATCCTGTAGGCACATAAGAATGGTGCATTACAGTTTTATACACTATAATGACTATATCTTGTAAAAATAATGTGTTCCATCATTTAGTATGGGTGACAACGTAATACGTTGTGGTAGTGTCAAAATTAAAGTATGAGAGAATGAATTGGAAAATGTTCCAATTTAATTCAATCAACCAACTTTGAATAGATTATTCAAAGGCAAAACAAACTTTAAAAATGCAGTGTCGTCAAAGAAACAACGTATTACGCTGAGAAACCACATACTTTGATGTAGATCCCGTAGTACATTAATATATGAAATTATAGTTTTATATAGTACACCATGTGTCTTATGTAGCCTAAGAATGAGTCAAAACATCATTATCAAGGGTAATAACGTAATATGTTGTTAAATTGCAGTACTCACAATAGGAGGGAATGGATTTAGATCATATAGGAACATTCTTGTCTCTAGGACCCTCTTGTGGAGCGTCGAACGGCTATGTGTGTGTAATTCGATGTCTTGGTTCCATGGTCGGTCTTTGCTTCGTGTTTCGCCTTGTTGAGTTTAACTCGTTGTTCTTAGTAATAATGATAATAATAATAATAATAATGACATTATGATTGTATTTTCGATCAACGTTTGTATTTTGTTATTATTTTTTTTTTGTCGATTGTTATCGATATCATCCTTTATTATCGTTAAACTATCCTTTTGATTTGTTTGTCGCTCCGTTGATCGAGCCTCGTTGCGTGAATGAGGAAGAGCATGTTTTGTGGTGGCGCCACGGTTTGGGAGTGGCGTTCGCGTAAATATTTCATTTAAATACTCAACCCCATTCTCCTCCTGGGTCGACCGATCCCTCAATCTTAGAATTGTTTTAAATTACTAATTTTAAATATGGATTTTTATGTCCCCAACCGACCTTGTCTCTCCCTTTTGATCTCCTTGTGTACCACGTTTGGTGTGGGAAGGGAATGTTAATGTCTTTTGATTTTCTTCCTTGGTTGGCTGGAAGTGGGTGGCTTTAATAGCCACCTGCCATTGCATTAAAAACCCCCATCCTTCTTGGCGTGTTCAACCTTCCTTGTTGGTGGCCGCACATGCCCCATTTATTAAAATGTTGACTTGCAATCTGCTGTCTCTCGTGGTCTACCTGTTGTTTTCTGCCCTGGCCGCGTGGTTTTGGATGGGAAGGAAGTAAATTGTATTGACATACAGAGTAGAAGGAAATAGTCTGCTCAGCAATGGCGATGGCAAGGGGACGCCTCCACCCTTTTCATAGCAATTCTAAGCTCTTCGACCAGAATCCCCCGGCATTCCAACAGAAATCACTCTCCTGTTTTCCTAGATTGCCACTGCAATCGACTCATCCTATACTCTGATACTCATCAAAGTCTCGTATATGAAAAAGAAGAGTAACGTCAGATTCACCTGTAGAAGTCTGATACTCATCACATTGCCTAATAATATTGTAGACAAAATCAGAGATCCCTTCGTTCTTGGTAGAATTGCCTAAAGCTAACTCTATACCTGGACCATAAAAAAATCCCTCATATCATTGAAAAGCTCCCCAGCAGGTTGGTTTTCCTCCACATAACTGAAGTTGTTGATTGCGGCCTCTCCTTGTACCTGTGTTCCTGTTGTTTGGCTTGAAACCCAATGATCTCCATCCTCTTTGTAAGAAGGCAAAGGTGATTTCTGTTCATGTTCATGGACATCAGTGAGGCCAGGCAGAGTAGAGATTGAAATTCGACATTCACCTTCATTCGGCTGATACCCATATATATAATCACAGAGAGACCAAGACATTTCACAGGTCCCTGATTCCTGCCATTTTCTCATTATTCGATTGGGTCATCTTCCGTTTCTTTTCGGAAATGATTGATTCAAGAAACACATTTCCTCTTGCGGAGTCAAATGCTCGCTTTGCTCATGCCTTTTCAGTGAATAGCACTATGCTTTGAACCATTCTTTCTTTTACCAAGGATGAAGGAATTCCCATCAGCTTTTTTTGGATGGCATTGGAACATAGAAATATTGAGCTTTGTAAATTTGCCTCTCTATTTGTTGTTGAGAGATCGTGGCGCAATGGAGCTTCACAATGAGGCAACAGACTCTTATTTGAAGAGAACACTTATGTAAATCCTTGCTTGGACAAAATTTCTTGGGAGATGAAGGAAGCGGTGCATGCTTTTTGTGTAGTGAAGATGAGCACCTCCAACAGCGGGTCTATCCAACTATGTTGTTAAATGTTCTGGGAGATGAAGCATCCTAATTTGGGATTCTCCTTGAAGTATTTTTATCAAAATCGACTATGTGACAAAGGTGAGAGTGTTACCAGAAGACCGATGAAATTTATTTACTAAGATTCTCTATTGAGATCTTACTTGTCTTATGATGTAACTCATGGAAGAGATCTCATGAGGCGAGCTATTTCATATTAGAATATTCATGAAGCACACAATTTGCTTTGCATTATATGAGCTTCTTCAACGAGTCATCAGTTGGCGAGCATAAAGGTTTTCTATTGGAATTATCACACCTTACAAGCTATAGCTGATAAATGTTTGCACCGAGAGTTTGATGTTGTCCTCAAATCTGATGAAGGAAAAGGTTTATTTATCATTATGGTAGATGCCTTTCAGAGCCTGGAGTGATGTAATCATTATGTCTTGTGTCCACAGCTTCAAATCCTCAGCAGGCCGAGCTTCTTGAATCTTTCAAGGCCTCAGGTGCTAATATAGTCCATGGATCTCTAGATCATGCAAGTCTTGTGGAGACAATCAAAAAGTGGATGTGGTCATCTCCACAGTGGGAGGGACGCAGATAATGGATCAGCTTAACATTATCAAGGCAATCAAAGAGGTTGGAACCATCAAGAGATTTCTGCCATCTGAATTTGGAAATGATTTTGATAGAGTCCATGCAGTCGAGCCTGCAAATACTGCATGGGGTTACAAGGTCAAAGTCCGTAGGGCCATTGAGGTAGAAGGAATTCCCTACACATATGTTTGCAGCAACTATTTTGCCACGTATTTTGTGCCAAATTTGGGGCAACCAGGCCTTACTGCCCTACAAAGGGATGCAATTTCGATTTTAGGGGATGGAAATGCCAAAGTTGTGTTTGTGAAAGAGGAAGATATTGGCACTTTTACCATCAAGGCAGGGTGACCCAAGGACTCTGAACAAGAAATTGTATTTGAGGCTTCCTGCCAATCCATATTCTTTCAATCACCTGGTAGCTTTGTGGGAGAAGAAGATAGGCAAGACTCTGAAGAAAAAGGCAAGATATTTCTACACTTTTCTACTGTTATTTTATTTAAAATTATTGTGAAATCGAACCACTTTTCCTTGCTTGATTTGTCGGTTGGATGTCATGATGGGAGATTTCCCTTTACTGCTTGTTTCTTCTTGTTTTAGCTTTTATCGTTGACAGATGTTGGTCGAAAGGATGCGTGTGCCCTCTCCTCATAAATGTTATGTTTCTCTTGCTCGAATGATAGACCTTCGTCTGCTTGTTTATGTATTTATTCTTCTCGCGATTGAGTTACGTTATTATGTTGATCAACTAGTATTTTCGATATTATGGAAGTAAGTTTACGATAACTATGAAACCCCTCCCTAGCACCCAAGGTTGTCTTTGACGTTTTTTTAGCTCCTTCGCAAGTCCCTTTGATAACCTTTTGGCATCGAGAAAGGAAGGTCATAGGATTAGTGTGATCCATGCTTGGGCTAGCCAGCTTAGAGTTTTGGTATTAAAACTTGTAGAATGAAAAGGTTTGTGTGCAATGTGTTTTCCGTCTCGCGGGTGTAGACTCTTATATTATCTTTCATCTTGTTTCTAGGCTTTTAAGGCCATCCTCAGGAAGTACCTTGACCATCCCTGACAACTTGAACCATAACTAGCCTTTCGGATCAACTAAGCTCGAGGTTTCTTTGTGCGAATCCAGTACCTCGTTGACACTGGAATAGTTTTGGTCTAATTCCCCTCTCGGAATTGTTGTTGATGACATTATTGTGTACTCTTGTGTGATGGAACTCCCTTCTTCTCTCGCGTGCTTGCTATTAGCCTGTAAGACTTGGACCCTTCTTGGATGATTGGAAAATCTTTGTAGTTAATGGTCAAAACTAGTATTCTTGCCTTCGCTTCGAAACTTATGTTGTGTGTATACTCTAATTGGTTTCCGGTTTGAAACTCAATTATGCATGGCTTTTTGTGTTAATTTCTGAAACCCGTGTTTCCCCTTCTTGGGCCGATCAACTCTTGTTCTTTTGGAAAAATATTATTTTAGCCTATGCGTTTGGTACCTTTGATAAATTTCTAGATGACTGGTATATATATCAAATCTCAATCTTGTAATTATTGTTTAATTACTTACTTGATGGGAATTCTGTTTTTGCTAGATTGTTTGTTTTCTCCTTATAGGGCCAAGGGCCATTCTCATATGATTGTTACTTTCGTTGCTTTTTCTCCTAACTGAAGTACAAGGTCTTCTCCTTCTTTGATTGGCATGTTATAGACTTTATTATAACTTGATGTGTTCATAGTGTTTAGAGGTTTGACCCAAATTCTTGTAATAAAGTGCTTCTTTTCATGATATTGTTAGATAATAGTTATGGTGGTTTTGTGTAGCCTTATCTTGCTCAGTTCTCGTGAACTGACTCTTGTAGAAAATTTGCTGCAGATGGATTTTGCGTGTAGATGAGGGATAGATTTGTAGACTTTTGTCATCAACCTCAGTTGAGAAGTTCCTTTGCTCGAAACCTTTTTTTGTTGTTCAACTATTGTTAACGTCCAATGGAAAGTTTAAAAGAGGATTAATGTCTTAGTATAAAGTATTGTGGACTTTGTCATCTGAACTTTGGAAACCTTGTATTGTTTGACCATCATTGAAATTATAAGAAAATTTGGTTATTGTTGTTGAGTGACTTTGTTGGAGTATCAGTATTTTAAGAATTGATGTAATCTTGTTTTGTTCTTGTAAATGAGTGTTGCTACAACCTTGCCTTGAGAATAAATTTGAGTTAAACCTTGATATGACTTAGTAATAAAGTGTCATAAGTAAACTAACATGGGATTGTTTAATACTTCTGGAAGTTAAATTAAAAGTTGTATTCAAATAAAGTAACGTAGGGGTCACCAACTTGAGAGCAAGAAATTCTTTAAGTAATCAAGGGCAAGACTATCATTGCAGGTAAACTTTATAACATGATAACCCTAGCTCCTCTAGTGAACATTATTCCTTTTACGGTGAAATTTGTAAAATGACCCTAAGGTGAAATGAACTATTAGTTGTTTGAAGATGATAAGATTTAATAAGCCAGAGAAAACAAATTGGAGACCTCACCATCTTTCTCACCGCCATTTGGAAAGTAAATTTTTACTCCTTGTTAATACTTTTAGCGAAGCCTAAGTAAAGTTGTTGATAATTCTGGTTAAGAGCCCTAGCTTCAATTAAATACTGGCAATAACTAATGAGGTCCTAAAGATGTTTCATCTCGACCTTCTCCCTCTAACCCTTTTCAAGGCACCTTGTATCTCTTCTCTTAAGTGTGTTGAACTTAAAACCATGTTGTCTTGTGGGCAAGAACGAATCTTAGTAGCGTTAGTGGTGAGCAGATGGCCTTGTGGAATTTAAATACTCCTTTTTCTTGATAAACGAATTAAGAAAATAAATGTCATAATAGAGAAGATTTAAAGATGATTACTCAGTGTAAAAAGAATAAACTTAGCTTGGTAAGATGAATTGTATGAATCATACCTTGAGCATCCTTGAAAACGTAAGCTAAGAATTGCAAGATGTCCTTTTAAAATAAATAACCCTCAAGAATATCTCATTGTGGTTGGCCCTAACTGTAAGTGTGTTATGTGATTGGACTTCTATGTTGTCTTGTCAAAAAAAAAAAGTAAATTGTCCTTGATAGGTGTGAACGTTTCCGTGCTGCCTTTATGGCCATCCTTGTATCAAGTTGTTCACAGTGTTAGTTGTATCCTTGGTGACGACATGTTGCGTCATGTTATGTGTCAAGCAAGTAAAAAAAAAAAAGTTATCCTGTATTTCACTGTGTTGTTCGTGTGTGTGATTTTTGGGTTGTTACACTTGGTATTAGAGCGTAGGTTCATGCTCTCAAACCTATGGGCCGGATTGGTGTTATATGATGATGATACATGGTGGTGGTTGTGTAACATAATGTTACTACATGATGATGATGATGTTACATGATGGTAGATATTGGAAGAGTAATGTACTTTAAGCGTGATGTGATCCATTGTCGTAATTGTGATATTGTGAACGCACACATGTGTATGTCACTTTGTGCGTGTTTGTGATCATGTTGATATGTTGGGGATGGGAGTATTCTCTCTCCTTCTTGTGGATTCTATGAAGAGTTCACGTGTGAATTTTTGTTTGTGATGTGTGAAAAGAATTCTAATGTGGATGACGGAGTGTTGGAACATTGTGACATATTGTGATATGTAAGTGTATCAATGTGTTGTATGACTAGATTGATGTTAAAAGAAATGAGTTGTATCATGATGTTTTTACCATGTTTTGAAGAAATGTGTGTACCACCTTGTTATGTAGCAATGGATGTTATGTTGAGATGTACTATGTTCATCGTATGTATGATTTGTGCAAATATGTAATGCTTCATGTTGTGATTTTGGGTCATACGGTGAGTGTATGAACCCTATCGTATGGTGATTGCACTTTGGGTGTAGAAAGTGGTAAAGTGATGTGTTACACTCAGTGAATGTATGATCGTGATCTACCCTATATATGTACCATATGTAAGACGTTATGGTAGTTATGTGTGTGCCACCGTTATGTTAGTGATGTTGTGGTATGTTATGTTGTGAACCTTACGCTAACCGACCCTAAAGGGTAATCGGTAGAAGTGTATGTTGAGAGTGAGGAATGGTGTACCATGGGTCAATAACTCGAGCCAAACTCGGTTTAGTAGATAACATGTGAATCTTTCCTCTCTCCCTATGTGGTTGTATGTATGCAACCTAAGTGCAACTATGACTATGTTTAGCCTTGTCGAAGTGGTGGCGGGATGATTCAGATGGAGGTGATGACAATTGTATTATTGGTACGTATTTTGCGAGCTGAGGCTCGATGTTCCGAACTGCTAAGAACTCGTTGATTACCCCTTTGGTGGCTAGATAAGGCCACATAGTTATCGTAATGTGACATTATTATGAGTTGATTTTATTCGTAAATTGAGATTTTTACCTTATTTTGTAAGGACCAACAACTTTTCTTGATTGCCATGCTTTACAATTTTGGGCATTTCCTTGGTTTGTGGCACTAACATGGGGATTTTGATACTAACTATGGCTATTTGGCCATTTATTTTTGCTTGATTTGGGGTCTTCTTTTAAATTTGAAATTTTTACCGCCTTGCCCAAGGCTTATACTTTGCCACTTGGCACTTTGATTGATTGTTGTCTTGGTTCTATGTCGTGATGTGTGGAATAGGGTCATGGGATGCACCATGGAATGGTTGGACCTATGGACCCGATTTTTTGTATAGGGTACGCCCCAAGGAGTATAGATAACTAGCGGGTTGTTGAACCACGCGTTATTATGTCACTTGGGTTAGGAGTGTTTGAAACCTATGTGTCTTGGACCATAGGGTCAACCGGCCTCCTTGAGGGAGGCATAAGAGTTTGAGGGAGGCATAAGAGACTTGAGGGAGGCATAAGAGTTTGAGGGAGGCATAAGAGACTTGAGGGAGGCATAAGAGACTTGAGGGAGGCATAAGAGTTTTAGGGAGGTTTATGATATTTGTCTGTATGGTTGATGTTTCAGGATATATGTTGAGTTATTGTGATGTTTGGTAGTGGTCTTTTGATGTATGTGTTACTCATGTCAGATGGATATGTGTTGTGATGTTGTGGACATGTCATTGATCCCCTTGTGGACACTATGTACCTGTAGCATTTGTTTGGTGTTATGTGAATTCGTTTCATCGATGCAAATTGAGGAAATGTCTGGTGGATTGTAGTACTCTTTTGGTTGAGTATTTTGTATGTCAGTCATTGATGTGTGATGAGTACTATGTTATGTGGACTATGCCTATTCCATTCCGTATTTGAGTAACCTTTTTGTGGTGTAATACAATCATGAAGTATATACTTGTGTGCTTATGAATCTGTAGGGTCTTGTGAACCTGATAGGGTGTTGTGTTAGCAGTTCATGTTGGGCACCCACCATAAGGAATAAACCAAAACTCTTCAATGATGAAATTTTAAAAGAAACTAAAACTAGAAATAATGATA
This sequence comes from Taxus wallichiana var. yunnanensis, assembly GCA_018340775.1. Taxonomy (NCBI): domain Eukaryota; kingdom Viridiplantae; phylum Streptophyta; class Pinopsida; order Cupressales; family Taxaceae; genus Taxus; species Taxus wallichiana. The sequence goes on from CM031240.1 coordinate 833,496,108, forward strand.
ATGGAAAGAGACTAATGAAATGATGAACAAGAAAGAACTGCCAATCTTAACAGAACATTGAAAGTTAAAATTTCTACCAAATGTTCCTAAGGCTACCTTGTGACCGTGCTTTAATCAACTAAAATTTTAAACCATAGGGTGTACTTTCTCCCATACTGCATTTCTTGATTGTGAACCTTTTCTTTTCCGTGGTGTTATGTCGCATCGAGGATGATGCTTTTCTGAAGGGGAGGAGAATGTAATGCCCTGTTCGGTGTGTACCCTAGTTCTTGTCTCTAGGACCCTCTTGTGGAGCGTCCGAATGGCCGTGTGTAATTCTGATGTCTTGGCTCCATGGCCGGTCTTTGCTTCGTGTTTCGCCTTGTCGAGTTTAACTGTTGGTTGCTAGTAATAATGATAATAATAATAATAATAATAATGACATTATGATTGTATTTTCGATCAACGTTTGTATTTTGCTATTATTTTTCTTTTTGTCAATTGTTATCGACATCATCCTTTGTTATCGTTAAACTATCCTTTTGATTTGTTTGTCGCTCCCGCTGATCGAGCCTCGTTGCACAAATGAGGAAGAGCATGTTTTGTGGTGGCGCCACGGTTTGGGAGTGGCGTTCGCGTAAATATTTCATTTAAATACTCAACCCCGTTCTCCTCCTGGGTCGACCGATCCCGCAATTTTAGAATTGTTTTAAATTACTAATTTTAAATATGGATTTTTTTGTCCCCAACCGACCTTGTCTCTCCCTTTTGATCTCCTTGTGTACCACATTTGGCGTGGGGAAGGGAATGTTAATGTCTTTTGATTTTCTTCCTTGGTTGGCTGGAAGTGGGTGGCTTTAATAGCCACCTGCCATTGCATTAAAAACCCCCATCCTTCTTGGCGTGTTCAACCTTCCCTGTTGGTGGCCGCACATGCCCCATTTATTAAAACGTTGACTTGCAATCTACTATCTCTCGTGGTCTACCCGTTTTTTCTTACGCCCGCCGTGGTTTTGGATGGGAAGGAAGTAAATTGTATTGACATACTGAGTAGAAGGAAATAGTCTCGCTCAAAGAATGGCGATGGCAGGGGACACCTCCACCCTTTTCACAAGCAATTCTAAGATCTTCGACTTAATCCCCGACATTCCAACAAATCACTCTCCCGTTTGCCCGATCGCCACCGCAATCGACTCATCCTATACTCGATACTCATCAAAGTCTCGTATATGAAAAAGAAGAGTAACGCGTATTCCCTTTAGAAGTCTGATACTCATCACATTGCCTAATAATATTGTAGACAAAATCAGAGATCCCTTCGTTCTTGGTAGAATTGCCTAAAGCTAACTCTATACCTGGACCATCAAAAAAAAAATCCCTCATATCATTGAAAAGCTCCCCAGCAGGTTGGTTTTCCTCCACATAACTGAAGTTGTTGATTGCGGCCTCTCCTTGTACCTGTGTTCCTGTTGTTTGGCTTGAAACCCAATGATCTCCATCCTCTTTGTAAGAAGGAAAAGGTGATTTCTGTTCATGTTCATGGACATCAGTGAGGCCAGGCAGAGTAGAGATTGGAATCTGACATTCACCTTCATTCGGCTGATACCCACAGATATAATCACAGAGAGACCAGCTTGCCATCTGATTGCCAGTAACAAAACCTCGTCTTGATTCTATGACTGCGCTTATGACCTTTCGAATTGGGTACTAGGTTTCTTTCCGGGAAGAGATTGATTTCGGAAAACACATTTCCTCTTG